>CAEFZY010006084.1:0-10620 GCA_903066815.1 Brachyrhaphis roseni
AGTTACATTAAACTTGCGTCTTCCTTGACACATATATTCCACCTGTCTCACTCTTACCTTTTCTGCTCGAGCGCCCCTGGCGGCCGTTAGAAAAAATGCATAAATAAGCCGCATCATTGTATAAGCCGCAGGGTTGAAAGCGTGTGACAAAAGTCGCGGCTTATAGTGCAGAAATCACTGCAAATGTTCAGACTCCAACTAGAATTGCAGTAAAGTCACAAAAAGAAAAAAGATTTCAGACCTAATTACAGACAGTACAGGCTCATATTCCTAACTTATAGCAATGCAACGTTCCAGGTGGACTAGATGTTATGGATTTGGTGAGAAAATCTTTATTGCAGTAATTAGAGGCTTGAGACCTGACTCAGAAGTCTATAGAGTTCATTCGGACTTTCTCCTCGAAAACTTGGCTTGTACTTGAAATATATCTGCCTTGTAGCTGCATCTATTCAGATATGTCTCTGTTAGAGTTGCAGATCGTCACATAAATTTTCAACAAACAACAACATGCATCTGAGACAGTGGTAGTAAGGCGACAAAATGCGGAAAATGCATTGCAATGCTTTTGCAATCTTTGTATCGTCAACAAAGGAGTAGTTTCTAGGAATTGTCCAAATAAAGAAAAAAAATGTTTTTGTGTGTAGTCTCAAGAGATGCTTTCCCTCCACCACCCCTACCACCACCAGCAGCAGCAGCAGCAGCAGCTCATCAAAGTAACATATGAAAACAGGATGACTCAGACTGATGACGCTTTGAGACCTGCTGTGCCAGAAGAGTAACAAACTTTAACATGCTTGCCTCATTCTTCTTGTGTTCCTCTCGCCTGCTTTCATTTTCTGCTAAGTGGACCTAAACACTCATGCAATCTCAGAAATAAGTAGATATTTCTATTATAAAACCCAGCATAACAGATTATTGGATGGGTACCTCCATTAGATGAAGAAATGTGTTATCTGAGTTCAGAGTTTATGAAGCATATTAGTTTTGTCATTTTTGCATCCCTTAATTTAGCAATATCCAGCATACTATGCAAATCAAGAAGGTTGCTTGAAGTCACTTTTGATCGACTTCCAGATTTGCATTAGAGACCAATCTTTTCCAAACACCTGGTATGCTTTGTCAAGAAAGCAAATTGCCATATTTTTTTTAAATGTCAGCTCGTCCTTTAACCACGACTCGCACCACATTTTAAAAATCTGCTCTGATGACTGAAAGTAATCTGGGATTACGCAATGGCGGCTGCACAGCAGATGCTGTGATCCACTTGTCTACCAACTTGAGTGTCACATTTGTGATTGGTATGGATTTAGAGTTATTATTTGTCATCCAATCCGATTTGTGAACTCATAGACTAGTGTGGAGAGAAAATAAGTTGTCTGATACCAGAGACCAAGAGGTTGACTCTGAGGTTTGTACATATTTAATTAGTAATTGTCAGTTACTAAGTGACATGGATATGCTTGGTCAGAAGGGACCTCTGCTCTGTAATGTATTGTTTGTGCCTAAAAAACTTACCTTGGCAAGAAACCGACCAAATGATATGAGTTCAACCAGTTCTGTCATCTAACCTTGTGGATTTGAAGATTATGTCAAACGAATTCATCTAGAAGGTGGCGAAAACACTTATCTAAAGTAAAATAAAGAGAAAAAAAGCTACTGGGCTCATAACACATTCAGTGTCCTTTAAAAATTTCAATAGTCAGTTTTGCTTTTCACTTATTTCTGCATCGCTTTAAACTGTTGCCACCAACACTGGGCCAATCTAAAAAGCCGTTGTGGCAATAAATCGTTAATGACCCCTGGTCTCTCGGAGAGCTACTTACTGCTGCCAGGGCCCCTGCACACCGGAGTGAGTAGAGCAGTTCCACACTGATAGCTCTGAATATATATGCCCTTGACATGACAAAGAGAGGTGGAGGGCTCAAAGTGGTCACATCGCATTAGCATCGAGCATGCATGAGTGGTTCACAGGGCAGCCTGCTGGAACCCAGTGGTGGTTAAGGCAGTGTGCAGGAGGTTACGGATGCAGGGTCTAATATGCTTGAGGCACTTCACGGGACAGTTGGATGGGGTCAGTCAGCAAAACCAAGCAGCCACCCTTCAATAATTAAATCAGTCACAGTCAATATATTTTGGCATAAGTGCCTGAGCTTTTTGATCACTGAAGGAAGAAGTAGAAATTAGAAGCTTGACAGAAAACTGATGGCATCTCCCAAGATCATTAAAGGAACATATGTTTGCATGTTTACAAATTAAGCTATGTCACTTGTATGTTTTTGGGGTTTTTTTCCAAGTCAGTGTCCTCCGTAAGCAGCTTGTTGCTCTTTACGGCGAAGGTGGCTTTTCACCCGAGCTCTGGCCTTCTGTCAAATTAGATTAAGGGCTGCTTACTCATTATTGACAGGAGCCGCTTGCAGTAATGACCCACAGTGAGAGACTCATTTCCTTTGATAGTAACAACACTGACTATATTGCACATGTCCCTAAGCACAACCTTTCAGGGGCAACAAGCTATCTGATCGCCTTTAGATTTTTTTTTTTTTTTTTTTGTGATATATTTCATGTTGCTCTGTTCGTTCTGCTTCTGTCCGGCTTTGATCTTTGAAAGTGTCTGTCTGATGTGTTTTTCTTCCCACTCCCCTTCTTTGGCCCACCCCAAAGTCAGCCGACAAAAGCCCCTGAGAGCGAGCTTCTGCGTGTCATTCGTTTGAGTTGGAAGGATGACAGAAATCACATTTAATTGAGGGATTCTTTTGTCGGTTGAAGAGATAAGGGAGTATGATGTGAACACATGATGAATACAGAAGAACCATGGTCATTTTTTTCTTTCTGTCCATTAGGTTGGTAGCATACATAATACTCTTTTTTTTTTTTTTTTTTCTGTTTCTCAACCCGTCTGCAGTTATGTTTGTGCCATCATGAGGATGTTTACAATTATGTGTTTGCACACCTGCTTCAGTGTACACTGTGCATTTCTGATTGTGGACAGCGCCGGAGGCCTGGAGCTGAGCATCCACCCTTTACAAGCAGCTAAGGAGGGAGCCTGTGTGCAGTTCTGTGTGATTAACACGAGTCAGACTGCCAGAGGAGGAGGAAGCTATCAGCCTCTGATTAACTATAACACATTGAAAGTGCACTTTTAAAACAATTCAGTTCGCTTCTCCATTAGCAGCCAAGCCAGACAAATGGCAAGACATTTTCAAGCAATTGTTAAAACTCGTTTTTAGATCAGATCTGCTTGGGGAAAAAGACCAGCGCGTGATTTCAAATGGTTATGGTACCTTGGCAGGAGAAATGGTTCCTAATCAAGACAGAGACTGAACCGCTTGTAGCCTAGGAGCTGTTTGTCTTTTTATTTTCATCCACAAGTCTTCAGTTGGTCCGCACATTTATCTTAAACTGATCGTCTTGCTAATTTCAGTGCATATGTTACCTCTGACCTTTACCTGACAGGTGTAATAGCAACATTTCTCCTGACAACAGGGTAACATTTAGTCTGATTTATGTTAATAACATTCATTTTCTGTACCTCTGGGGGTGTTTAATCCAATACCCATTTTTATCCCCTTATTTTCACAAGTACAGCTGCAAAGCCAGAAATATATTTTACTTCTTGTGTTTATGTTTCAGTGAGATGCGGCCATTGTGTCTCTTTCTGTAATTTTAGATTATTCCAGGAGGCAAGGCAAAGTTTATTTACATAGCACATCTCAGTAACAACGTGATTCAAAGTGCTTTAGATAATAAAAATATTAAACATTGAACAAACAAATAACATTTGATAAAGAAACGTAATGAAAAGTTGCAATTAAGACCAGAATTAATCTATTTTCTATTAATTATTAATCAAAGACAACTCTGAGCAAATGGGTTTTTAGGTTTGATTTAAAGAACCTCAGTGTTTCTTCATGTTTCTAGTTTTCTGGAAGCTTGTTTCAGCTTTGAGGATCACAAAATAATAATGTTTGGTTCTGATTGTGGAGATGCAGAGTACACTTGAACGAGAAGACCAGAGTGGTCTGGAAAGTTGATGCAACAATAACAGATCTTTGCAGTATTAAGGTTCATATTACCTGAGCCTTTTCCTCTTTTGTCACGACATGTGACAGGAGGAACCTAAAGAATGAATTTACACAGAAACCTTCAATTTCTGCATTCAATCTCCCTAATTCACTTGAAATTTGTTTTATTGGTTTTCTGCAATAATATTTTCATCTCTGCACATAAAGGTACAAAGATAACCTGTCAAAGTCCAAGGACCATCAGAAAAACCTTTTGATGTTTGAATATAGTATGAAAAGCAGAACAAAATTGTTGACTTCTTAAAAATGTGAATGCTTTTATATCCGTTTAATGTCCCAGCTGACATCAGAATACCTTAAGTAAGTGACAAGCTATGCACAATTGTTATTTCACTTAACTCAGAGGTCACTGCTTGCGATATTGCACTGAACTAAGATCCCATGTGTACTTTTAGGTGAAAACTGATTGCTTCGCAGAAACCGAAACACGGGAATTTTTTTTTTTTTTTTGGTAGAACAAACAACCTTGTCCTGTTTTTTGCCCCCAGCCTCCCATCTATATCCTGCTCTTGGTTCCGTAGTTCAAAGCAATCTGGCAGGTGGAGTCAGAAAAGAGTCCAATGTTGTCGAACAGAAATCAGATTTTCTCCACTTTCCATTAGCCTTATCCCCTTCACTCTCCCCCCCGAAGATCACATTAAATGACATCTGCTATCATCAGGATAATTTATGTCAACTCCGTGAGATGACTGCAGATGCTGGGTAGCAGATCATAGAGATGATGAAGGACAGAGAAGAAAGATAAAAGAGATGTGGCTATCTTAAAATTATTCACACTTGCAATAGAGCTTGTTAGGTCTGTCACGGGATATAATTAACATATAAATCGATGCTGTTTCGCAAACCAAGCATGCTGCTGTTGTTAGCGAGTTTATCCCTCTGGGAGAATAGAAAAGGAGAATGGGTTCAGGATCTATAACTTCAGCTCATATAACAGCTCTAATAAGGTACTTCAGGATATGGAGACTGCGATCAGAAATAATGCCTGCTTCACAAGGGTATTTCTGAGAAATGTGGTTGGTTTTCTCTGCCAGGGTTAGTTTGAAGAGTGCCCAGTCTGAACAGTTGTCAAAAGTAGCAATCCATGACCCCAGTGCTGGAGTATCACCCACAACTGAATAGCCCTTCTTATCTTCTGACTATACCATTAGGAGGGCTCACTGTCTTTTGTCTCACTTTTTTGTTCCTCCATTGCATTTGTCGCTCTCCTGTTCCTCTTGGCAGTGCAAACAGGCACTTCTGTTCACTTGGTAATGAGAAGATGCCTCTCTTTGTCACAGTGCTTCCCTGGTTCCCTTTTGATGCCTTTGTGAACATCTGTTTCTATCTCTTTCTGCCTCTCAAAGGACTGTTTATCTCATGTCACCTCTTTAACAGCAGGTGTTATCTCTGCTATGCTTTTAAAAGACTGAACTTGGCCGCCCTTGAAACGTATAGGGATTGAGCTTGTATTGAATCATCCAAGCTGCCATCCTCCTCAAGACATCTGAGCATTCCTACTTGAGTTCTTTTTGTAATCGTACTTACAGCATTCTGCAGGGTAGCAGGCGCGCTTTGTGCCGCTGTTCTTGGTAACACTACCTTAAGGCTCTGTTCAACGTGCATCAGTCATTTAGTAGTGCGCAAGTTTTGCTTTTTCTGGAAAAAATGTAAGATTTTAAAAAATACTCTCCATGCAGCCTCGGTCTAGACATTTTTGGACTGAGGCGTCTGCATAGGCGCCTGATTATAAAAGAAGCATGGACATTAATTGGCTGGCTGATGTTGGGTTGTCAGCAGTAGCTGATGGCTCATTATGCTGCTAGAGCAGAATAGGAGTAAGATAAGTGTTGAGTGCACCCCCTCACTCTTTCCATTTTGGCCTTCCTCAAACCATGCACACCCTGTAATTTCAGCATCAACACATCATTCAAAGCGTCTGGGGCATTAGATAATAAAATCTGTCTTTCCCATGGATATAAGCTTTGGGGGGCTATGTGCTTGAGAGATGGCTATGATTGTGCATGTGTGCCTCTTTGTTTGTGATGCAGGGATTCAAGGGGACAGTTTGCTTGGCTAATGGGGTTGGCGTGCAACACAGTGCTCTCCCAGGCGAACAGCTAATTAGCAGAAGCAGATGAGAACACAGTGAATGTACGTCCAAGTTTCAAAGACATGCTTGTCAACCAACCAGAATGGTACCATTTCCATTCTGCCCAATCGGTGGCCCTGTACTGCCAAATCCCATCCATGTTTAGAGTCCACCCAGCCAGTCTGTGGCATCTTAACCTTTTCATGCCTTTCCCGCCTTTCCAATGAGGCTTCCCTTTGCCATGGCAACAAAATGTGTTGAATGACTACTCAGCCCTGGGGGAAGCTCAAAAAAATAGAACCCATTAAGTTAAGGGTCATTTAACGTTCTCATCCGCTATTGCCTCTACAGATGAACAGTTAGAATGGGAGAATTGTCCTTGAGATGAAATTGCAATTCTTTTGTGCAGCAATAATATAGGTTAAGAGAGAACAAAGGTTGAGCCTGTATGCTAGCATGCTGCCATAATGTCCCTTTATTCTATTTGCAGTAAACCAGACCTGGTATTGCCAAGTGTAATGATTCTCTCAGATTATGTTGCGCAAAATTGTCTCTTCATGTTAGGCAGGGTCAAATTACTGCAGGGGGAAGAGAATGCTATTGTTGTGAAATCCAGGGCTGGTGTAATTCTGTAAAGATGGGACATACAATTCCTTGAAAACATATTCATATTACCTGAATCTTTTCCTCTTTTGTCACAATATAAACAAACTTCAGTGCATTTCATCTGATTTTGCCCTCTATACAAATGCAGAGTAGAGTCATAATTGTAAAGTGGAAGGAGACAGATATTTTCTTTCAAATCTTTTTAAGATATCTAAATTTCAAAAATGTGGTATAGATTTATATACATTCCCCCTGAGCCAATACTGAGAAAGGCAGTGATTGGGTTATGTTTCTACCAGTCTTGCACATCTTGAGACCCTCGTAGCCTCCAGCTCAGTCAGCCTGGAAAGTGTGTGTGAACTGGGGAATACACCGCTTGGAATATATGACCCAATATCTGATATTTTCCGATATTATTTCCCACCCTTTACACTGTAAAATAATATCCACACCTCTGACATTGCTTTAGTTAAACATCCCACAGTCCTGTTCCGTATCACCTCTGCTGTCCCAGGCCCAAATACCACAGGGCACTGTATCCAGATATATTTTAGATTCTGCCCTATACAACATCTAAAATGACATTAATCTCATATTTCTTGTATAACCGTGGCATTGTGGATTCTGTTGTTATAGAATGATAAATGAACATCAGATTTTGCTTGAAAGTGCAAAGATCTTCAAGAAAGCCGGTGACAGGTTGTTGAATTTTCATGTGGCAACTTCTGCAGCTGAATGTCGGTGTTTTTTCTCTTATATATTTGCGGAAATGACCTCACTGTCAGTTTGAGGTTTGCATGGGAGACCCCAACTTTAACAGCTCATTTATCATTCATTTGAGGTTGGCCCAAGGCAGCCAGGAAATGTAGGGGAATGAGATTTCCTTGGCCTCTGGGTAGGCTATCTGTGTGCACACAGAAGTCACAGTCAACCTTGCAACGTTAGCAAAACCATTTTTATCCCTTTTTTAGATATGAACACAGCTCATCATAACACCTTATGGTGGAATTCACCAGTTAACTGAACTGGGGCCAGTTTGGGGGAATTCTTAGGCCAGTGCACCATATGTAATCTGAACCTGAAATTTGGACATTTTTTTTATCCATTACATCTGATAAGAGATTATTGAAGTCTAACACATGCCTCAGTGGACCATTTTTTAGGAGTTTCACTCTTTCAAAACAGGCTACTCCATCCTGAAATAGTGAAATATGTTCAGTATAGCACTGATCTCTTCCCATGCTGGGCGCAGTATTCTCCTCTGGCCTGCTAAAAATTCCCATCGTAAGACTCTTTATTGTGTCCAGCGCTGTCTCTCTCTGTATTGCTCTCATCTTTCTTATAGCCTGAGAAAAGACAGCATAGTTCAAGAGGTTCAACTTAGTTTGAAATAGCTTTTACTTCATGCCGTATCTTTTAGAGCCATGGTGAAAATTCAGTAAGCCATTCTTTTTGGCGAGATTTATATATTTGGACAAGACTAAATCATCTGGTGCTTAACGCTGTTAAAATAAGATAAATGCTATCTCAGACAACTAAAGATGTAGTGCCCCATTATGCAGTGTGTAGAATAAGAATTAAACATTTTTAACAGTTTTCTCAATTAAAATATTTCTAAATTGACCATGAACATAAAATCCACACCAAATGTTGGCAACAACCCAAGTAATCCACACATCTGAAGATTTTAAAGAAAATTAGTCTACAAATGAACTTCCCAGTAAAAAAAAAAAAAAATTATACAGGAATAAGCATGCTTACAGAAATGTATTGTTTTTTTAAGTGATGACAACTTTAAGATGCCTCCTGTATGAAGAAACATGCATTGCTAAGGTGGAATTTTAACCCATTCTTCACATAAACTGTGTTCAAGTCTTAAAGGTTTTGGTTCTTTCTATGCACTTTGATCTTCATTTCTGTCCACAGATTTTCTGTTATATGCAATTCAGATAATTCACTGGGCAGAATTTCTTTCTTTGGCCATGTGTTTCTCCATTTCTCCATTAATATTTCCTTCAGTTATTTAAAGTCTGTCCTAAGAAAGCCCACGCCATGATGAGCACTATTGTCTACTATATTTGGGGTTGTGTGCAGAACCACTCTTCCTCCTAACAACCCTTTCTCGTTCCACTGTGAACTCCAAAGAGCTCTGCTTTGGCCTAGTCTGACCAGGCTATGCAGTATTCTTTCAATACTTGACTGGTTTGTCCAAATCTTGTCGCAAACCTTAAACAAGCTTCAACATGACTCATCTTCTGCAGTAGAGTTTCATAAATACAATGTGGCCAAGTGCAGTTCTCCATGGGAAAAACTCTACTTGCTATTCCATATCATTTTGAAGCTTGTTGCAAGTGCTTCAAAAAGAGCAGTCCTGGTTCTTCAGCTGCTCTTTGATTATTTTTTTGATTCCTCTGTCAGAAATCTTAACAGTGACTCCTGGTTATAGCAGCTCTAAAGCGATAAGATGCTCTTTTCACTTCAGATTATGGCTCAATGGCACTCTCTGGAACATTCAAGAGTTCATAAAAGCAGCAATAACCATTGTCATTAGTGTGAATTGCAACAATAATATATTTGTGAGGGTCTCTGCTTTTACCAATCATCTCTCCCTGAACAGTATTTTGGCAATGAGAAATTAATTTATAGGCATTCAGGTGTTGAAATACTTTATAAATGCTGACAGATTTTATCCGGTTTCTATGCCTCCCTTGTGTGTGTTTAATACTTGTGAATTATTTTTTTATTTATTTTTGCATGTGTGGATTAATTTGCTTATTACCACCACATCTATAGTGAATTTCATGCCAATGAAAATTTGGAAAGTTTTATTTACTATTAAAAGAATTTTACATGCTTAATATCTAGTTTACCTGCTGTTGTTGAATGTTATTTTTTATCATTAGGTATGTTTACATGAACACACGTCTGCAGAGTAATCGTCGGATCAGAATAAAAAAGCGTTATGTGAATGCCCCAGTCAGATTGTTCTGATCCGGATCATTCTGCCACGTACTCAGGCGTACTTCACTCTGGAGTTGACTCGATACAGACTTAAAGCGGACGTCCACCAGATATATCCGCGCAAAAATACTTTTTTACAATAATAATATTCCTGATTGCTAAGCAGGAATCTGTGTTCACAGCGAATTGTTTTGTGTGCAACCTAGTTGTTCTAGAGTCGGCCCAACCAGTTTCACATCAGCATAATTGCCACTTTGTACCATAGTAACAGGTGTGTCGTGGCTGCCCTGGTGAGGAAAAACTGCGGTATACATCCGGCTAGTTCATCAAACTTGCTAGTATTTATTCGGGTTGTGACAAACATAGGAATTTGTCAGGAAGTTTCAGGGGGCTGCCAGTTCAAGATGCTTGGTCTTTGGTTCAGGGTCAAAAGAGATTCTGCTTTCCAACCCATTTCTAATAGAGAACAAGATGAAAAGATGCTGCTTTTACCTTGAAAGATCAGCAGAAAATATGAGATTTGGGGGTTCTTTTGACTTAAATAATTGCAGAAAATAATTGTTCTTGAGAAACAGAAATCACTTTACAGAGGGTCAATACTATTGCAAGGCAATTTGCACTATTTTTTTTTTCACTGTAGCTTTCTTTTTTTTTCAATTATAAGTTAACTTGACACACTTGAATGAAAAGTCTGTTTTGATAGGATCTTCTTCTTGTGCATCACAAAGGTGGCAGATTTCTGATGAGTATAAAACCTGAGACAGACTCACTCAGTAAACAAAACAGATAGCATGTCCAATGTTCACTACCACTCAGGGGACGAGCTTAGCAGCAGTCCATGAAACACAAACACACATAAACCAAACATTGTAAACATATTGCTAAATCTATATATATATA
>CAEFZY010006088.1:0-62242 GCA_903066815.1 Brachyrhaphis roseni
TATATATATATATATTTGATCGCCTTTAGAAAAGTTGCCTCAGTTTTAGCTTATTGTGGTATTCATGCAAAAATGTGCAACACAACTGTGTAATATGATTGTATTGATTATAATGGAAACAAAAAATAACTTCCTGAATTTCACCTAATTTGTTATTTTGATTGGGGTGCACCGATTATTCGGCCAGCTGATTCATGATCAGCCGATAGTTGCATGTGAAACCGGTCATTTCCACTATTTTAATTGTGTTTGAATTACCACGATGCTGCTGCATTTGTAGTTGTTCAGTAGTTCTCGCTCATATGCAGTTTAACCAAGTTTTTAGTGTTTCACAGTTATTGTTCAAAATAAGATTGGAACATTGAAGGTGTTTGGGATCTTTACACATTAAAGTAGATACATTCAAAACAAAGACAAACCACAGAACATAATCAATTGGTGTCACCACAAAAAAACCCAAAAAAAACAACTAAATTGTTCCTTAATTGCTTCTTACGATGATCCACATACATCTGAAGTTATAGCTGGTATTACACCACAGTAGACACTGAAAACTCCCATGCATATTCCCACAGATGGAGGCTACATGCTAAAAGCTACTGTCATGTGTTAGTCACGAGAGCAGCAGAGTGCAGTAGCTATGGTAATAAGATCTCAGCGTGACTTCATGAATGAGCTCTGATTGTGTTGCCGTGTGTCACCGCAGCTGTCGCCATGGCGTACTACGCTGGGATTCCGGAGGATCCCAATGTTTTGGTCCAGAACATCAGCTCCAACATCCAGAGGATCACGCTGCTGAGTAATGCAGACACGTTATCATCAGCGGCACCCTTATTGGGGTTACAACCACTTTTCTGAATCACAGAACTGAGATTGTGATGTTTATTTCTCCCTTCTTGCTCAGCCTCGGAGTTGCAGAGAGCGGTATTTCTGCTGGGGACTGACCAGGACAGCAACCAGCTCAGACAGACGCTGTGAGTAATTTAGGCTTAGTTGGAGATGTTGCTTGTCTGTTTTTTTTGGGGTTTTTTTGTAAAATTATTTGACTTAAACTACAGCTTAAAAGTACATTGAGGTACCACGGAAAAACCTGCCCACACATGTTTATGTAGATAAAAATAAATCTTTCTAACTTAGAACCACAATAGGATTTTTTTTTTCAAAATAATAAATAAATACTTTTTATTTCTGCAATAGTCAACAAAAACAACAGCAAGGCAACCAGCTGGCAAAAGACACCGACAAACTGATGAAAGTCTTCACTTCCCTTCCTATTGGCCCAGATCAGGTACAAATTTTTAAATGGCTGTTTTGACCTGTGAGAAATCATAATAGTAATTTTTTACTCTGTTTTGGTGGCTTTAGCGGCAAAGGAAGCTACAGAAAGATCGGCTGCTGAACGACTTCTCCGCTGCTCTGAACAGCTTGCAGAAGATTCAGCGGCAGGCGGCCGACAAAGAGCGGGAGTTTGTCGCTCGGGTCCGAGCCAGCTCAAGACTGTCGGTGAGTAAGTGGCCTCCTCATTGGACGGATGACCGTCAAAGTTTAAGAGCTTCTGAGCAGCTTTTAGTCGTCCTGTAGAGACTGCATTATTTTAAATGTTCAAAAGGAAATCTTATCTAATATTTAATGGAATTTAATCGTACAAATGATAGATTTGGTCTTATTTTACTGTTGTGAACATTGTTTCAGCAGCACAGTTGTTTTCTTCATGACTTGTGCCCTTTTGTATATATATTTGTCAAAAAATAATCCGAGGAAGTTTGGAGATTTTTATACTGCAGTTTACATGCATGTATTTCACACTGTCAAATAGAAACAGTGTCTTTGTATATGATGATTTCTTCAGAAGTGAGAACAAAACAGGAGCAGAAACTCTTGAGGTTTATGATATAATCTTACAAAAATTGCAACACAACTCATAAAAAACTACTTTGAGCTCTGCAGCATGAGTGTTATCAGTTTCAGACCCTCTGGCTGTTGATATAATGCTGAACACGGGTAAACTCATGCAAAATGTATACTTGACGATACAGTGAATTTGCGTCCTCCTCCACAGTAAGCTCTGGAACTGGTGGTTGAGGCTCAGAAACAAATCACTGATGTCTGGGAACGGCTTAACGCAGATGTAGTTGTCGCCATGCCAATGTGATCGGATGGCCAAGAAAGCTACAAGGAGATGTCTATTTGCTTTTTGCTGCTGGCACGGACTGGCACTTTGTCAGACTTGGGGCCTGACAAAGTGCAAACTCTCCTTGAATAAAATCACTTAATTTCTCAACCATCTTACAGAAGATTTTTGCTGAAATGTGGAAATTGGACTTGACATCTAATTGGACTCCCGTCATGGTTGAAGCAAAAATAATTTGGCTCGTCTTACATCCCTAAAAAACATCTCTAACAATCTTGTATAACACCAGATGTATGAGAAGTTCAGTTTTATAAGCAGCTCTCATGTTCCCTTTCCCTCATGCAGTACTGTGTTTAGACTTGGATTCCTTTGGGGGAGCCAACTTGCTTGGCAACTCTCTTCCCTCTTCGCTTATCTCACCAGACAGAGAAGTCTCTGTACCGACGTTTTTCATTTTAATAAGCAGGATCAGTGACTTTCTGCTTTAAGTAGCGCCTTAGGAATTGTACTGCTGATGCCACATGAGGGTATAGTTGATGAAGCACTTCACAGAGATTACATTTTATGCTTACTGAATCAATGTTTGGCTTAAGGAAACTGCTCTCTGATCAGACTTTCAAAATAAGGCACATAAATATGTACTTTTATCTTTTTAACAGGGAGGTCAGCCTGACGACAGCTTTGGAAATGCACCTCCAAGGTTGAGTCAGATAATAATTCATATTCCTTCTGATGCTGCCATTGTGGCAAAAGCTTGAAGTAAACTTTTCTGTGCATGCATCCACGCAGTTACTCCCAGGTGCAATCACAAGCGGAGATCATCACCGAAGAAGACCTGAGACTGATCCAGGAGAGGGAGTCGGCCATCAGGCAGCTGGAGGTAGGATTCACACACGAAGCGAGCGTGACTCCTCAGCTCTGTGTGTGAGCAGCACCTCATGCCTTGTGTTCTTTGAATTTAGTCCGACATCACAGACATAAATGACATCTTTAAGGATCTGGGCATGATGGTTCATGAGCAGGGAGACATGATAGGTGAGTATCAGTTATTTTTGGTGTCATTTTTTTCTTTTGTTGCAAGGATAAACTACAGAAGAACAAGAAGAAAGAGCCCCTTTGTTTGTTGTTTACTCCCAGAAAATGTAATAAAATTTGGCAAATTACATGGAATAAGTTAAAAAATACGTACCATAATCTATCCTATGGATAATAATAATTTTCCAGGTTTTGTAGTGGCACAGGGGTGAAAGCACAACCCATACATGGCTATACCTATAAGCAGAAACACATTCCCACATTTTAATCCTTTGCTTCCTGCCGATCCCATCTGGAATTTTTGTACCTGAAAATTTCAATGTTTCCAGCTAAAATCCCAGTAGAGTTTAGCAAAGCGTGTTATTAAGACTTGTTGACCCAAAGCTGACACTCTTTGCTGCAGTTGTCTAACAGTGATGTTTGGAAAAAATAAACTCCTCCATTTTCATCATTCCCATTGTTGATAGCTGGCAAAATAAAATATGGGTCCTTCAGCAAAGTGACCTGTGGCTTAAAAATAGGTCTTTGTGTGTTTGTACACAAAGAAACAGAACATTATGGATTACTAGTTAGACTATGCTAGAAACTCTGATCAACTCAAAAGTGACATATAAATCAGAAAAGCCTCACTTACATTTTAAGGGGATTGTTAGGAGTGTCAGTATGTTTGGCTCTGCTAATTTTAAAACTTCCTTCTTCATATTGGATTTTTTAAAATAAAAATTCTCAAATTGTATGTAGACCAGGTGTCAGCAACCTCTAAAACCCTGAAAGCTATTTTTGTCTTCTATCCAGCTTAACAAAATTAGTTGATAACCAAAAAGGCATAATACAAATTAGCTTATTTTTACACTATTTATCATAAGATTTTTTTAAGTTAAAAAACACATTTATTTTTGTATTTAACTTAAATATTAGGAAAATCATCAAGCTTTTACACAAAGAGAATTAATACATTTTCTTCGTTTGACTGTTCAGTTTTTAAAAATGGAAAACATTGTTAATGTTGTCTATATCAACTGTGGGGGGAAAAAAACGTAACAGTTGAACGTTCATCCAACTCGTCAAATATATTATCAGCAAACAAAATGTGAGATGTTGCATCCAAGCTGTCCTTTGTGATTTTTAATTTTGCACACACTGAAATTAGGATTCAACTCCCAACTGATTAAAATGCAAAGAAGACTAAATCTGTGTTGTTGCTGATGTGTTGGCAAAAGTTGGTAAAGCTGATTTTGTGTGGTTAGCTCACTTGTTTTCTCTAAAATGAGTCTAGGAAATTTGGAGTTAATAAAGCTGGTTTATGATTTAGGATTATGTCCAGCTCTAGTACCGAATATGATGTGAAAATGGTGTAAATATGTGTGCATGTTTTGTGTTTTGCAGACAGTATAGAAGCTAACGTGGAGAGCGCAGATACCCATGTCCAGTCTGGCCAACAGCAACTTGCAAGAGCTGCAGAATATCAAGTAAGGTATAAAACAAGAATAGCATACATAACTGAGATGAATAGCTCAGAAGTAGCTTTTAATATTAGAAACATCAGTTTAATCATGATGAAGCAGAGTGTAAGATTGCTTCTCCCTCCATAAGAGGAAGACTTGTGAAGCAACACCATTAGTCACTGTGATTTCATAAATAACAGCACAGAAAAAAAGAAGCTCGCTCTCTTCTAAGTATTGTGGATCATCCATCTGCAGGATTCTTAAACAGTCTTAAAGCTACAAAATTTGACTTTTGTTTTCAAGACATTTGGGTAAAATTTGAAATGTTCTTTGTGTTTGTGTTCCACTTATTAATCATATTGAGGTTTTTTTAAGTTACTGAAAGCCTTAGACACATATTTATGAATACAAACATGGAATTTCATTGCCTTTTTTAGCCTCTTGATCATTTCAGTTCTGGATTTTAAATTGGACTGAAAGTTCTTAGAAAAAAGATTTGAAATTTCAACATGATCTTGTGACACTGTAGTATCATTTAGCACAAAGTGATTTAAAGATCTTTGAACTTAAACTCAAATGAACCAGTTTTCTAAATGTGATGGCTCCAAAGTTATTGCCAGTTTTGTCAGGATGTCGAAAACAAACCAAATCAGCTCTTTGCCACACTGTTGAATCGGACGCAGATTTTAAAAGCAGATGTTAAAAATGAGGCATTTCAAAATAAAGGGTAAAATATGTATCATGTATTTTAATTTAAGAATCAACAACAACAAAAAACTAGTTTTGATCCATAAAATCCCAAAGGAAACGTTAATTTTTTTGCTTCCTTTTTTCAGCGGAGCTCCCGGAAGAAGATTTGCATCCTGCTGATAGTCCTGGCTGTTGCTGGTGTTGTAATAGGACTTATTATTTGGGGCTCTCTCAAAAAATAAGACCTTCCTCTGATTGTTGATGTTGTCAGCTTTGACAAAATTTGAAACACAATCCCTCTTATCCTAAGTTGTCTGTCTATCTTGTTTGCCTTGTTTTTGACATTGATGGTAGTTTTGTTATGAAGGGTGGCCTTAAGTGAATCATTTGATTTAGATGATAGTGTTAATGTTTGTTTTTTTTTTCCTTTTTATTGCTTCATTTAATAAGTGATGCCACAACTATTTTCCGAGTCTTTTCTTTGAATTTAATGATTATATAGATTATAGATAATATCTTGGTATAGAGAATTAATATGGAGGTAAGTGTTGATCATCCTTCTCAGTGCTTCTTCCTGTCAGATTATAAATGACAATTTCAGACAAACCAAATTCACCTAATACTATGCTTTAAGTTAGGTGCAGCAAATGAAATGATTTAGAGAATGCACATTTAGCAGATTGAGCTATATTTAACACATTAAATTCAAATTAAGATATAAAGCTAACATTCCAGAGATGAGATTTGTTCCTTAAGTTCTTTATTTCCAATCCAAAATAGGTATTTAAACAAGTTTCTGTTGGTCAAATAATGTATATACTGTCCATCCTGTACATAATTCACCTGGTGAGGGCTGAGCAATTCTGACAAATGTTTTTTTTTTTCCCCCGGTTTGTTTTAGTTTTTTTTGTATGTGTGTGGTTTATTTTAACCCACTGACATTTGACACTCCTGTGCACCTTTACAATAATTGTTTTTTGTTTTTTTTGGTTGATTTGATCTCATATTAATTTGTAAAAGAAAATATCCAATTACTGTAGTTCAGTAGAAACTGTGTGATGACCATTTATTGGACTGCTACCTATTATTCGTTGTATCGTATAATGTACATGACCAATCCCAAACTTAAGCCAAAGCCCATGAAGGCCTGGTATTTTATGTACAGTCTTGTAATAAAAGACAGACATTAATGCTACAGTTTCAGAAATGTTCTATTGCCTTTGTAAAATCTTTTTCCGATGTATGATAATATGAAGGTTTAAGATTTGATTGTAATTCTCAATAAATTACAGAAAAAAACAAGTGCAGATTCCCTGTTACTGGATGGAAAAGCTGAATACAGACAAACATTTCAGATGGTGAAAATCACATGCAGTAGATTCATCACCCATGGAGGGAAATATTTCAATACTATTTCTGGTCATTTTGATGATTATGAAACTCGGCGGAGATGCATAGAAAAAATTATTCAAAACTACTGCATCCAAAAAGGACATTAAATGTCATCGATTCATATCTAGAGGAATCTTCTTGGTGAAGGCTCTCCAGTAGCAGTCAGTCTTGCAATGAATCTGAAGAAGCCTCTGACTGTTGCTGTATATGACCGTCTCTTTACATGCTAACGGCTCAATGCAGTAACATTGTCTGTTATTCCTCCTCATTTGCTTTTGCTACATAATTTTAAATCGAGAGGAGTTGAGGTTTAACATTTCTTCTTTTTTTCTAATCTTTGACTCTGCTCTTCATCCATGAAGCGTCCATTTCATCTCTTCTGGTATTTTTGATTGTAGTTCAGATCTTGCATATCATTTAAACTTTTGACTTTTGCTATTAAACACACTCTTTTTCCTCAGCTGCAGCCTCTCTGTGGCTGGACCGTTGGCTGTACATGACGTTCAAGCAAATAAACTCTAGATACAAGAAATGTCCTTTTGCTTCACTGATTTTGATCTTGGGCTATTTTTTTTTTTTTTTTAAGCGCAGACAGTCCTTGCTAAATTGGACCTGTCCAAAACCTGCATCTGGACTTTAGGTAACTTTCTTGTGCAGCAGATTAATTTGTTCCCAATCATTTTGGAGGAGAAATATTTTGACTGGATGGATTATTTTTTTCTGAACATCTGCTATAATGATCCTGTGAGGTGACATTGCACAAAGTGTGGTAACTATCTGTGGTCTATTAAATGTTACTTCTCCCTTAAAATGAATCTTTCTGATTACTTTAGCAATGTCCATGACTACTTTGTTGCACACATAACGACAGAAAAACGTACGCACTAAACACTATCTCGAGCACACAGAGGCTCTATGCTTTCTGATGTCAGACATTGGTCACAAGATGTACACATGCTAACAGATTTGAGATTTATCTCCTACTGCAATACTTACTCATATTGCATTGTGCAAAAACCTCTTGAACTACTTGTAATTGTTTTGTGCAAGCAGACGTTTTGATCAGCTACTCTTTAGGCTCCTTGACGGATCTTTAAACTTTGACATTTTCTTTCTGTCCACACTTTGTACCTGACGTTGCTTAACATAATGTGCAGTGTATAAATAATGAGGCATGTAGACAAGGGAAGATAAATACTTTCTCTCTAGAGGAAGGATGAAGCATCTGAAAGTCTTGACTGGGAGAGAAAAATAGAGAAATGTCCTCAGAGACACATTAACCAGGAAGGAAAGGTATCTGTAGTGAACGAGTTCAGCTCAATAACTAAAGTTGAGGAAGGAAATTTACATTTTTGGACAAGGTCTTCAAACCAAGCTGCTAATAATTAATTAAGCTGCTAATAATTATTCCCGCTTATTCTTTCGGGGTTCAAAGGGTTAGAAACCACACGGTACATTATGTCCTTTCGTTGTTTATTGTACGAACTGAATGAAGTAATGGCCAACAGAGCACAGGGTGAGGGAACAGCCTGGAGTTACCTCATGCATGTCAGAGCAAACAGTGTTGGAGTTGGACTCGGATATGGAAGTAGCAGGCTGCCGTGACGCAGGAGGAGAACTTTCCTTGGCAGGATGAGAAACGAGGCAGATTTGGATCTTGAGTTTGTAAATACAGTTTGGCGTCAGTAGGACAGGGAATATTTTCGGGGTCAAACTTAGAAAGTTACAGGTTGTCGTGAAGAGCTGAGCAGGATTTTCTTTTTCCAACCAAAACTTCGCAGCTGTGGAAGCTCAGGAAAGCTTTTAAAGAGTTCAGAGTCACTGACACAATTTTTGCATGTTTATTTTACAGGATAATGTGTTAAAAAGGTTAAAAGTGGAGGGTAGGACTGGAATCATAAGACATAAAAAGATGTTTATTTTTGGTAGTGTGATAAATTACTCTTTCCAAAATACCCTGGGGAACCACAAACATCCAGGAACTGGACTAATCCCAGACAAAGCAGATTTACCTGAAGTCTGAAGTCATCTTTTGTGATGAATAGCAGAAGTAACTCATCTGCACAAACACTGAGCTCACTGACATCAGGCTTGAATTTACGTCATTATTGAAATGGCAAGCTGCTCCTACTTCTCCTTTCCACAGGGAAGCTGCAGCACGCTTTTTCCTGAAACATCAGTTTAATGGAAGGTGACTCTTTTCCATGTAGACAATCAAGAAAGAGGAGACTTTAATTTGCAATTGGCGCGATGGCAATATTTAAAGTCAAATATAGCAAATGTTCTTCATAATTATAAAGTTCTAAATGTTTTCTTGGAAACTTAAAACACCCATGTCTGTCCGAAGGGTTTTTGTTAAATGAAAAGGTATTTCTCCTCTAAGGCTTACATGCATTCAAAATGATTTCCATCTAATCATGAACCTGGCAAACCCGCTTCATTCTTAAGGACTACGCAGTGGTAGAGGTGTTCTTAATATACAAAGAAGCAAATATAATCTTGTTAAAATGATATTTTTTGTTATGTAAAGAAAAAAACACCATAACAAATAAAATCTGATGTTAAAAATATACAATAAAATGTACACACTTTTTAAATTGATGCTTTAATGAAGTAGAATTTTTTTCTCTTCTTTGGAGTCTAACAGCATCCTACATTTTTCTGACACGGCAGTATTTTCTGTCTAATGGAGTCATGGAATATGGTGAAGTCATGCCAAAACTATCCTTCTGATAAACTCCTGCTTTTTGTTCATTTGGGTGTGTGCTTCAGCTTTCTGGACAGACATCTGAAAGTTTAGGAATAAAAACCTGAAAAAAAAAGAAATAACTATTTAATCTGAAGAAAAGCAAGTGTGATGTCACGCTGTGAGTGTAGGGTGTGTTTTCTGACCCTGACCTTAAGGATGCAAATGACAAATCCTACTAAGATAGTTAAACTTTACTTTAGTTTAGCGACTACTAAGATAATATTCACCAAGATTAATCAATATTTGATGTCTGGTGTGACTAAACACTGAAACTGAAACAAAAAATGCTGTAACAAAATCTTTATTTGAGGGTTTAGATATCGTAGGCAACCAGATTATTTCATGTTTATATTTCCATTTTCTCTCCTAAATATTTTTTTCAGGTAATTTGCACAGAATATGTGTTATTGAATGATTTATCATGGCAATCTTTTTGTTCCCAACAAAATAGCAAGAACTAGCAAAAGTTTCGGAGGCATTTAGTCATTTGACCTTGTTCACTTCATCTTTTTCAGCTAATTAAAATAAATAGCTTTTTATAGAAGGCTCGTATTGTTTACGTGAACGTTTCTTGAAAAAAACCTGCTGCCACCAGAGGGCAGTGTTGCACCACTTGCAGATTCGCTAGTTTTATAACCTCTGGGAACGTTCATTGAATGTTTTCAGTTAAAATAGCACAGCTAGATGTTTTGGTGCAACCAGTACTGAGCAGATTTCCCTGACAACAGCCACTCAGCATAACTGCAGTGCAGACAGCAAACAGTATGCATAGAGCAGAAACGTATTTTACACACTTTCTGAGATAAAAAAAAAAAACAGTTGGTTGAAACAATCCTCCGATAATTGAACCATGCCAGTCAGAGCTTTGATTTTTCCCTTCAATGGGTTTTATCACTTCTGATCGTCAGCTTTGATCAGACTCCTCATAGTCACGGTGAGACTGATGTGCCCCTGGATCAAGGCAGGGATTTTCAGTCTGCTCTGAGGCTCAAACTGATGATCAGTTTCTGGAGAAAAGAGCACACAAGTATTGCATTTTTAGCCATATTCCTCTTCCCTGTCCTCCTCCACTCTCCACCTTTAATCCTGAATCAGCCTGCATATCTTGCAGTCTAAAGTTTTTTTTGTTTTTTTTTTTGTACATTTTTCTCTTATCAGAAAAAAAATATCACTGTACGTTAGCAGAATAAGCGAGAGTATTGTTTCAAGTATATTCATCAATGCACACATGGACAAAAGCTCGTTCATTAGAAGCTCTAGATGTGTTGTTGACATCATGTGTTATCCGTCCACTTGTAATCCTCGGGGATGTCCGGAGCTGTAGAGGGCAGCATTCCTACCTGAGACACCAGGAATGTGACATTTATTTTGGAGTGCAGCTTGAGGAATGCACTGTTTGCTTCGAAAATGTCCTCTCTGTGTGGTGCATGAATATTTAGAGAAAAGTCATAAATAAAGATGAGATACAGTTGGCACTGATGGCATGACACCTGGCAGCACAACAGAAAAATGTGCCATCAGGTTTTTTTTAAATATTTTTATTTTTTGGATTTCGAGGCTTCTTCTTATTCTGGTAAATATTGATGTTTTAGAGAGGAGGAAGTAGCCTTCGGCCATGAGACAGGATGTTCCATGCATGATTTACTCACCTGTTGTTGTGCTTGCTTGGTACATTTAAGCATTTTCATTCAGTTTGGTTTGGGTCCATTTTGCAAGTAGAGCAAGAAATGAAGTCAATTTGCAGCATTTCTTCAGCACATTGTAGCTGTCTCGGCCTGGCCATTGAAGTCTGAGTAGTTGAAGGTCACTCAGAAAGAGGCCCCTGTTCACTTAAAATCACAAAGAGCCAAATTCAGCACTTAGTGCAGCTTAAGGAAAGGAGAGAACAGGAAGCTCATGTGAACTTCTAAAATACCAACGCTATAAAAAGTTCCCGGATGCTGTTAATCCACCAAAAATAAAGATAGAAAACATTTTGGGAGAAAGAGTTTGTGGGACAGTCAGTGTTCGCTCTGCTTCCATATAAAAGCTGCCAAAAAGTCCTTATCTGTTTTGGAGGGATTGGTTATAAGTTCAGAACAAAAAAAAGAAAAAAACTTTTTAATTAAGTTTTTGTTAGATTTGTTTCATGTTTTCACTCACTTCTGAATGACTGAAGAATATCCAGAATATATGTACTAAAATCCGTAACATAAAGAAGCTGCAAAATTCAACATTTAACAAACATTTGTAGCACTTAAGTCACTATTTGCCCTAGTTTCATGTAATCTTTGCAGTTGTGATGATTTAATGGTGTATTTTAGTACAAACATCATCATTCAACCAGGCAGTAATATCTCCAATACCCAATTTAATGAGATACTTCTCATTGAAGATATATCCTGTCACTAGAAAGGTGTACCTAATAAAGTGGCCAATGAGCAGCCCCACCTTGTGGTGGTTGAAGGACATAGCAACGTAACTGGCTTCAGAAACGTCAACGTCATCTAATAGAATAATAAAACACTGAAAGGAATATAAAAAAAAAAAAATGAAACTGAATCTTCATTTGTTGTTCAGGCTCAAACACAAGCAAGAGTCAGCTTCGCAGCTCAGCTAGCTGCCACAGGAATTTAGAAAAGCAAAAGTTTAAAACTCCAACGAACTTTAAATAATTGCAGTTTTCAGGCATGATTAAAAAATGAAAATGATTCTCGGTAAGCCCCAGTTTATTTCTAAACTGGGTTTACCGAGTATAAAATAATAAAATAAGGCACACATGCATCTCCAAGCTACTGGTCAAGTGGACAATATGCAGATTTATTTGTTTACACACAGGCAACATTAAAGAAGACTTTCTTGCACTTTGCCATTAAAGTCAGCTGTTCTTCACATGTAGCAGACTTAAATACCATCCTCGTTTGCTCAACTTGAATCATCTCCAGTAAACACACAACACTATGTGCACAGCAAATGTTACCAGCGGAGGGGGGGGGGAAATGCAGGAAGACAAAGTAAGCTAAAGTCGCCCTTCCCAACAGACGTGATGACCTCGCCATAGGGGGGAATGATGGACAGATGGAGGTGGAGACAGAGAAAGGCAGGACGAGTGTCTTGTAGGTGGCCATGATGTTGTGCTGGAAGGATGTGGGCACTGGTCAGGCCACGCACACATACACACTCAAACATCCCCCCACACACACCTCAACCCAGTCATAGTAGCAAGGTCATGCCTAACTGCAGCTCTTATTATTGTTGTGCAGCAGTAAGTTTGAACTTTGTGGTGGACAACCAGAGGAATTAGATTCTGGATAAGTATGTTTATGTATTTGACTCTTGGTTTCTGTAATGGTGGGTAATAAATTGAGGGTGTATGTCTTGGTGGGACTGGAGGGATTTGGCCTGGAGCAGGAAGTTCCTGCTAAACCAGAGTTGGAGATTCTGGAGGGAGTTGGAAAAACATACCAGAAGAGTGTGCCAAGCAGCGCTCCATTCAAAATGTGTAATTTGAGGCAGTAAATCAGCCAGATCCACATCATTTTCTGTTTTTTGACTATCAGCGCTCTCGAGAATTTTACTTTTTAGTAGTTCTAAACTTCAATGTGACTATATGAAGTGAAAATGCAAAAACATGCAGCTTATTGAAAACAGGAATTCACTGCTATTATTAACATATCCCTGTCAGGAGCACTCAGTGATTTATTCCTGTAATTTGCAGCGGTGGAAAGCACTTGACGTCAGAAGAAGACAAAGCAAACGGCAGACGAGGTCCGAGGAGGAGCTCAAGCATATTTGAGTGAGCAGGTCTTTGGGGTCAAAGGTCGAGAGCCGATGACGGGTGGGACGCTGTGGTGGTTGGGTGAAAGCCGGTCAGCAAACACAGTTTGTCGTCACAAACACACAAACTACATGGACAGCAACAGAAAGAAGCTGAGTGTGCAAGACAGGAAGACGAGAGTGAGGGAAGTTGAAAAAAAAAGAGAAACGTTGAAGGACGGAGGCCCTCGGGTTTGTTCACGATGTCGTGATATGTTCGTCATGTTCCTGTGTGGTGCCGTCTCTCACGTGAATGGAAAGTAGTTATGTGCAGTCAGTCATATATACCATACAACTTTCCATGCCATGTTTGCAGAGTCTATGATTGCGCCTATGATGTTTGTTTCTCAACAACATTAGCGAGATTTGAATTGTCTTGATTGACAGGTACATGTAAACGTTTTTTGAACTCTTATCCTTTATTAAGCACTCAGTGGTTTCAACATTGGACATTTGTAAGTTGTACAATGCGACCAAACTCACATGACCTCATCGATCTCCATTATGTGACCTTCACTTTCAGTTTTGGCTGACTGGCCGATGGCTCGGATACTGCCTGTTGGGCCCACTTGTGATTCCACTTCCTTGTTTTGCATTTCATTTCTGCTTTTTTATTCAACCTTTGCTTAACCAGGATAGAATCCCATCGAGATTAAAAACCGCAAAGGCAGTCCTGGCCAAGAGGCAGCAACAGATGGAGCACCAGGAATTTACAGAGTTAAAAGAAAACGACAAGATATAAAAAATGGTTGCATGCCATTGAATCAGCTTCAATAACTTTTAGCTTGGAGGTAAAAACTCTCAATGTTCCCAGCTCAATGTGTCAACTGATGTACCAAATTATGCCAATATTAAACAACAATTCTTGAGGGTGTGCAGTCTGCAGCAAGTCTGCTAATGATCTGTGTGATTAAAACTCATTAGGTCATCGCTCAATAAATGTAAAATTTCATATAAAATCTGCATCTTCACTACTCCTTTACTTAAACCATCACTGCACATTGATGGGAATCCCAACATCGATATAAAATGTTATTAGAAAAAACATCATGTTCGCATTGTACATTATGCAGGTTTGTAACATTTTACTTACATGTCTGAGGAAATCCATTACTGATGTATTGGCTGTTGATTCGTTGTGCAGTAGTTCCTTCTGTCTCTGAGGTTTCATATTTTGTAACTTGTAAGACTCCTGGGAAATTCTGAAAGTCTTCTTAATCACTGGCTGTAAAGACTGTAAACAGTCTTGTTCAGATCAGGAGTGAAGAAAACTGGCATTCAAGTGTCCCAGCTATGGTTTGATGGGTTTTAAAATTTGCATTATTGGATTAAATGATCAGTAAGAAAAGAAGTTTTCTGATAAGTTTTCAAGACTAAAAGCCAGTTCAAAAATACTTTTTTTTGATGTACCAAGTTGTTTTGTTTCCCAGACTCTGGGCACATGCACACTGATGTGTTTACTCCTGACAAACCATAATAGCTGATTTCTTCAGCTAAATAATAATAATAATTTCTTTTTATCTGCAATTTCAGTTATTTTTTTGATCAAACTTCAAGCATTAGAGAAGAAGACACAACTGGCTAAAGAGGATCTAACCAGACCAGCCTAACCCCCTGTTCCTGTTCAGGACAGATCAATCTAACCCTCAAAGGTTCACGTCTGTCACCACATTAAAACATTTTCTTTTTCCACCTCTTGTAAAAAGACCTTTGGTTTTTGCTTTAATTTATCTCGAGGATATTTGCCAGGAACACATGCTCCCTTTCATCAACTCCCCACTTCACACATTCAAGCAGGCAGGTCAACACACGTCGAAACCTGCCAGATGCCGAGTGCGACCGCAGCCTTTTACTGTCGGCCAGGCAGGCCGCTCCATCACAGCAATTTTGATGTTCAGAAATTGCTCACAGGCAAAAGGGGAGGGGAGAAGGTCAGACTCACTTACCAGAATAACAAATCTGTAACTCTGCCTCAATCTTCTCATCAAGCTTCTTAGCAAAAAGCAGCTTACTGCAAATTAAATCTGAACCAATGTGTTATATTGATTTGGAAACAAATTAACAAGCCATAGTGGTGTACATGGGCACACTATGTTCAGGTTACACTAATATTCTTTTCCAAAATGAGGAATCTGGAGGTGACGGTCATTTCATATTGTTTTTACTAGACCCAGAACAAACTGCAATCAAGCAATCAAGCAATCAATCGTTGGGAAGAATTTTTGGCACTGGTTAAAATACCCAGCAAAAGTATTCAAGTCAGTAGCTGTGTTCCCATTGACCTTAATGTTGCACAAATTGGAGTTACGAAAATAAATTTGTTTAATGAAAACATGGCAGTTTTGAAAAAAGTCTTTTGGCACTAGTTTATTTGGCAAAACTGCAATGGAAACACTTCTTTCGCATCACTCTGTCATATGAAAAGGCATGGAAAAAAGACATGGAAGGTGACGAGAAGTGGTCGGAGGATGATGATGCGTTTTTATTTTTGGAGGACTTATCACATGAACAAACCCGTTCACAAAGTTTTTACTGTATTTCTTATTCAGTGAAAATCAATTTTTAAGTCTTGCCACAAATTCTTGATTGGATTTAGGTCTGGGCTTTGGAAGGTGTGCAGTCTTTTGAAGCTCCACCAACAACTTTTTAATTATTAATTTTGTTCCATAATGGTTCCCATCAAGTCTGACTAGCTTATTCATCCCTGCAAGAGAAAAACATGATGCTGTCACCTCCATATTTGTAAGTGTGGATGGTCAGTATAGGGTGGTGTAAATTGCTGGTTTTTCATCAACGCATAGTGATTTGAATGCAGGAAAAACAATTAGTTTGGGATCATTTGACCAGAGTACCTTCTTCCACAGGTTTGCTGTGTCAGCTACATGGTTTGTGGTAAATTCTTCTCAGAGTTAGGTCCTGTTGAACTCTTGGCTGCTTTTTTAATTCTTCCCTTTCCTAACCTATAAATTGAAGTGGACAGTCTTGTTTTGGTAGGTTTGTGGTTTTGCCACACTCTTTCCATTATCATGTGATGGACTTCGACAAATGTCCAAAGCAGGGTTATATGACCCAGCCCATTTTAACCTGTTTGCAACTTTGTCTTGTCTCCTGTTTTTCTTGGTCTCTATGATGCTGTTTGTCCACCAATGTAGCCAGCAAACCTCCAAGGTTAAAGCTTGTGATCGTAACTCTACAAAATGAGAAAAAAAAAGCCCAAGGCATATAAATACCTTGGGGTTTGTGTAACTAGGGAAAGCACAGTCACTCTATTGTGTCACTGTGCAGAGCAGTGTCCAATATCAGTCCTTGAGGGCCGGTGCCCTGCATGTTTTAGATGTTTCCCCGCCTCAGCACACCTGAATCCAATGAATGGTTCATTACCATGCCTCTGCAGGACTTGATGACATGACAAGGAATTTAACTCAGACATCTGGATCAGCAGCGTTGGAGAACGGACGCATCCAAAATTAGAAGAGCACTGTAGTTACCGTAAGTCATTCCTCCACAGGACAGATAGTGAAATATCTAAAAAGAAATTGGTGGTGGCGACACAGACGGTGACCACCGGTGGTCTGCCGGTGGCTCATTGCTCCAGATAAACAGGTCGGCGCGCTGCTTTTCAAAAACAGCTCTTCCTTCATGCGGCGGCGTGTTGCTCTGCTCAGACCAGTCTGAACTGCCCCTCGCCAGCACACGGCCGCCTCGGCATCAAACGGTATTTTTAATGAAGTGGTCAAAAGCTATTGCACAAACATTCTAAAGTAGCTTAGGTCAACAGCGTCCCTGAGCCTGTTCTGTTAGCTGGAATGCTCCTGTGCGCCGCGAACAGGCCTCTCTTTGTTTTTCCGTCCAGCAGCCTCACGCCACACCGTACTGCACAGGAATCCTGTTTGTTTTCTTTCAGATTTCTCAACCTAGTTCGCTCTGATGTACAAGCATGTGTGTGTGCTTGCTGTGCCTTGAGGTGTGCATTAGATGTGCATCTGCGCTTGTATCAATACAGCAACAGTATGGCCCATTGACCGTGTGGTCATTATAAGACAGTGCCAAGGTTCACAAGCTTTAAACTGGAGCACACTGTAAAATACACTTATTGTAATTCCAGCCAACAACTGTTTGGGCCATGCATAGATAGGATGGAAGAGGCTCAGATGGATGTCTGATGGATAAAAACGGGTATATGTTCTGTAAATGTTTCGCCACTCATTCATTCTAGCTAAATCCACTAATTTGGTCAATAATCTGCAATTATCCAAAATACGGTGTTCTTTTTAATGCCCTTCATGCTGACTGGACAAGCCCCTCACGCCTCCCGTTTGCCTCATTAAGTCCTCCTTTCCCCTCATTCTGATTTTTAGCGTCGGCTGACCAAACCAGAGGAATTCATTATCCCGGAAATCTTTCACAACAGTTTCGATCAAGCATTCAAGGCAGTTTCTGACAGTGAAACAGGAGACTCGTTGATTCTTCTTTCAGTGACCTTCACTGTCTGGAATATATGAGCTGCAACCCTGGAAATAAGGATAACAGGAACCAACCCCATATAAAAACTACAAGGTTTTCTGATTACCCTGATGTAGGAAAACTATTGGATAGATAGTCATTAAAAAAATTAAGATATAGTTTGTAATTTTACTGTAATTTTACTTGAATGCAATGCATTTTGTGTTTGACTACTTCTATTATCACCCACTTATAGTAGCAGCACCTGTTTAATAAGAAAAATGGTAAGCCAATGAGTTACCATAGAAACATGGTCTTTAAGATTGAAATGTTACATCAAATCAATTAAAAACCATTTTTAATAGAAATTTATGGGTTCTGTGAAAAGTATTCTTAGCACCTGCTGGAAGGTTGTCACATTTAAAAGATATTTTTAATCTCATGAACAAGCTTCATCAGAATGCATATTACAATTTATTGAACATGACTGTAAGAATAGAATGGAATTAAATACATTCCGAGTTATTTCCTGACAGAAAATGTAACTCTAGAATTGCCCTGCATCTAGTTTCATGTTTCGCATTTCCCCAACGTGATCCTGCCACCATGTTTCATTTGTGCTGTGTTTAGTTTTTTCCTACATAAAGCATGGAGGCAAAAAATGTGCATTTGCATCTCCTCTGACCAGAGAGAGCACCTTCCTGCTCCTCTTCTTCATCCCTGACTTCTTCAGGCTCATGCTGTGTGGACTAAAGTGCAACAGGAACTTATTACGGCGTTCTCCTTGCCACTTATCCATAAAAATGTTGTTCAGTTTACAGACTTCCACCTGAGGGATGGATCTCTGCTGCTCTGACCTTTTGACTGATTTGATTAATCCTCTCCTTGGCCAGTCTGATGGTCACGTTTTTCTGGTCTTACAGTTGTACGGTGGATTGTAAGATGTTTAAACCTCGGGATATTGTTTTATAATTTATCAATCTACTAACCATCACAGCTTTCTCCTTGATCTATCTGCTGTGGGGATCTATTTGTGCTGTTTGTCTGCAAATATTCTCTATAATAAACTCTTGAAGCCTGCACCAAACAGCTGGATGAAATGGCTCGGCATATTCAGAATAAAATCTATTTCTATTAATACCACTACTACTATTTATAATAACTAATTACACACAGTATTTACTTATCATGAAGGAACTGGTCTGATCTTCTTAGGGATGTCACTGTAATGATACCACTGAATGCCACACTTTAAATATGTTTATTGTAAAAAAAAAAATAAAAGGTGAAGGCTACATGTCCTGTTCTTCCCACATCACATTTATCCATTACTTTGTGTTGTTCTGCCACAACACAAAGACATGAAATTACCACAATATACATTCAGGGTTGCAGTTTTTATGTGACATGTGGAAAAGTTTGGAAAGTACCATTATCCTTGCAAGGCAGTGGACATACCTGTTGCATCTATCAATCTCTTGCTATTAAAACATTTCTTGCTTTCATGAGTCTCTCGCTGTCTGTCTGCTGTAACTGCTCAGTTTCCACCAAGCCGAGGAAATGCCTGCTCTGGGTTGTCCCACTAAATGCCACATATAGGCGGCACCTTCTAACGCTACGGGGTGAGCTGCTCCGAAAAACACCTCCAAAACACTCAGCAGGGCGGTGTGCCGGGTAAATCCTGCACCTGCACAAACACTCCGAGCCAGGAGAGCGACCCACCGCCCTCCAAGGCACGCTAAACCACATGTCCGAGAAGCAGGAAAATAACATACCTGGGAACAGTTACCGTGAGAAGCAAAGGTAACAGGGAAAACAGTTTCCCACAAACGGCAGCACTTAAACGACAGCTACAGCCTGGAGTCTGCACATACCTAATGAAAGTCAGTCGTGCAAGATGCAGACAAGCTATCCCTGCGAAGGAACACCTCAGACATATGACATAGAACAGAGATCTTAGTGAAAAAGAAACAAGATGAAGGATGGGGTGGAGGAGACAGAGACAAATGGAAAATGTGGCAAGTAAAATAAGATTGGGTGATAACGACTTGGAAACTTTCCGGGTATAATTAACTCAAAGGATACAAAGGAAAAATGTATAATGACCATCCAGAGACGGGCTGAGGACTGACCCACTCAGCAGAACACCTACCTATCAGATCTGGCCTGTAAAAGACTCTTCCCACCAGGACAAGGCCTCTCGTTCACACAGAATCACAAGACACCACATAGTTACATAACAGTCGCACCCTTCAATCATTGGGCGATAAGAGAGACCCCTAAGGAGACCCTCGTGCCGCAAGCTTTTACTGCTTGATAACCTACTCTCTAGCCAATGGGCCTCCACGCTTCATCTCCAGGCACTCTTTGTAAAAATCTTATGTAAAATCAACATAATACCTCACAGAGCAGTCCTCCTCAGTGCTTTCCCCACTCAGCTCCTTCAGACTAGCGGCAGCAGTGATTAGTGGAACTGTTTGTATGGAAGATACTTCTCAGTCCAACACTCCTAAGAACATTTACAAACTGCATAACGAGAAGCTGGTGATGTTGTGCTGAGTGCCAGAAAGAACAGGAGCTTCTTAAAGAGACAGAGGCCAATTTCAATCCATCAAATTGCAAAGCTACATTTCTTTTAAGTCATGTTTGATATACATGTAACAACTGAAGGTAACAGTTACTTGATTGTGCAATAAAATGGCACTTTCTGTCTGGAAAATACACAATACTTCCCCTTTAAAGACCTTTGAAGTTAGAGTATAACAACGCAACATTGTCAGAAAAATACTGCAATTTGTTTTACACAACAGAATGCATTACATCAGGTTTTAAAAATCCAAGTTTGCTGCAACTGAGTTGACAAGTGATGAGCTCTTCATGCGTCATCACCTCCTCCACCTCTGCTCTGACAGAGCTGCATCATAACGATGGCGAAGTTCAGCTGGAGAAATAACAGTGAGCTGACAGCTGGTGATGCACGACTCACATTTGGTTGTTAGACACATAGATAAAGATCCTGCATTCAGGGGGGGAGAGGATTTATAAACATTACACATTGGGATGAGTCATAATCCTCTCACTATGATGTTACAATGCTGCTATTTGGCTGCTGATTGAGGCAGCGGGATACGACCTGGTGGGGGAAGGGCCGTAGCATTAGACTGAAATCACACTTAACACATTTTCACCATAGTTTATTAAACAACTGACCACATGGAATTGTAAAATTCAAGGTCATTGGATTTTTGTGTTCTATTACTTTGTATTTTTGTGTTTTTATAATGTAAAGCACCTTGAACTGCCTTGTTGCTTAAGTACAAATAAACTTGACTTGACTTGATTAGGAACTCTCAACATCGCTATCATTTGACCCTCATAAACTTTAGCATACTGGCAGAAAAAAAACAAGCAGGTTTACCCAAATTTCAAACACATTATTGCGCTTAGGTGTGAGTGCATTGTGTGTGTCTATGCTGCCCCGTGATGGACTAGCGACTTGTTTGTTCTTCCAAGTGTAAAACGTCTTTCTGCGGCATTAAAAAAACTAAACAAAGTTAGACACTCACTAAAAAAATGTGTTACCCAGAGTAGAGGATTTATTGTTCCGCTAGAGCTTAGTTACGAAGTATTACTGATGCTGGCTTCAGAAAAGTAACTAGTTCCTAAATACACTTTTATAAAGAAATTTACACTGTACAGAACAATGATATGAAAAAATGCTGAAATAAAATCTCCATCCAGATTTTTAAAAAATGGCCACATCAGTGAAATTTGGAAAATATAATTTATCTGAATCAATTTAACAATTTTTTGTTGTTGTTTTCTCCACACTTTTCAACATAAGACCGATTCAGAGATTTTCCACTTCACTTGGATTATGTGTTTCTTGTCTGTGTGGACTTTGGTAGGAGAAACATGTGAAACTTTGTGTTGTCTGTTGCTGCTTCACCATGTAGGTGCGTGACGACCCCCTCCTCCTGCGTCATCACTTCCTCCTCACTTTAGTGAGGAATTCACCTTTGACTCCTCTGGCTGTGGAATAATCCATGTTGTTGTGAAGAAGAAGAGGATGATGGGAAGATAACATTTTCCACTGTCAGTTTCCAGGAGCGAAGGTATTGTGGGAAGGTAAAGCGTAATGAGATAACAGTAGTAAATAGTCATCTGGGTGGACAGATGGTCCTCTGTGTGATGGGTTTTGTGCGGCACTTCACGATTTGTAGAAAATCTCAAAAAGAGTGAGGTTGTCAACTTTTAGGAAAATCTGGACGCAACAACAGACACTCAGAGAAGATCTGATTGTGACCTGACTGGCAGAAACACGCCACAGATATGCGGGGAAAAGGAGTAGACTTCAGTCTGACCTTGCAGCTTGTAGACAGATGGCAAATGGCCCTTTTGGTTCCAGAGGTGCAGACAGACAGGGAGGGGTCCTGTTAGCCACTGTTGCAGAAACTTCATATCTGGAAACAATTAGCTCAGATGAAAACCCAGACCAGACCATTTTTGTACAGAGTAGCACAATCCTCTAAAGAGCTTTTTGGGAACAATTTGATCTCCGGTGTTCACACCGAAACCACAAGTGAGGGAAAGGCAACTTTCACTATCACTGCTAGCGATGCCACCTCATACTTTATTTACTGAACACACCTCACGCGGATCTGAAAAAGCAACATTGTTACAGCTGCTTGTTGAATACGGGCAGTCCCAGAACTTATCTTTCACCTTTTGTCCACTACGTTAGTCATCTGAAAACAGTTTCCTTCTGCTGTGCTCAGTTGTAACAAACCCATCTAGTGTTGACTTTATCCAATGTTCCTTCTCTCGCAGGATCACACAGATGCTGCGATTTTTTATTTTTTCCCCAGTAATGCCAGAACGTCTGACCAGATTTCCCAGGCAAAGCCAAAAGCACAGCAGTTGGTGAGATGCCCTGATTGCACACTTCACCAGTAAGAGGCTTTGTGGCTTGAACATTATGTTTTTGTTCTGGAGAGTTCTCCCCCTTTTTTTTTTTTTTTTTTTTTTTTTTTTGGTGTTTGTGGCAGAATAGGTCATTAAACATGTGAGCTGGTTCCATACCAAAGCGACACACACAAATATTATTATTAGTTATGCAGCTGTGCTAATGCTGTTTCATTAGATTACATAATAGAAAATAGGAGGTTACATAACAGAAGAAAACCTTGTAATTAGTGCAGAAAGCGAATCTGTTTTGACCCTTAACAAAAAGTCATCTTTGCTAATTGTTTACATGAGGAAGAGATTCATTTAGACTCTGTCTGGATCTTTTCACCCTGTGTTTATTATGTCGTTTTCCACCTCTTTGGAAGTTAGGCAGAGTCTCACAACTTTCACCCAATAATGATGCCAAGCTTGTCTCAGCCTCGGGTTTTATAACAGTAATGCAGCATTGCGAACTCAAGTTTCTGGTGTTGAACAGACATGGCTGCTGACCAAGCAGGGAGGGCCTAACAAAAATATATGAGCTGCATTAACGGGAATGTCCAATTCAGCATTTTTGAGGTTGACTCATAGATTTGAACTTGGCGTGGGCTCTGTTTAAAAATAAAATAAAATAACAAAAAAGACTTATCTCATGATCCAAATTACTCCAAAGCTCTGGAACTGATTGGAAATCCCTCAAGAGCCAGTTTATTACATCGGTTCATTTAGTAAGTGTCAAGGAATTTGGGGTTACCCATGCCAATGTGCTCAATTATATTAAAATCCTCCCTGGGGAGTTTGTATCGCCTAACCATTCTTGCACAGGTTTTCTTTACACAATCTGGTTTCCCTATCAGGATCCACAAACATGCATGTGAGGCCCTTTAGTGAAGTGTGTGCATGTCCAAGATTGTCTCCATTTTTGTCTCTGTGATTAAATAGTGACCCTTCCCGAGGCGTAGCCCAGCTCCGGCCATCCAACTCCGAAAAGTATTTATTTAGACAATTATGCAAATAAAACGCCTGTCAATTCTTCACCAAAAATGACAACAGTTTGCTTTAGAAATTGCATCATTGATAAGAGGAAAAGACTTAAGCTTTGCAAGTGTTTTATAGTCTTTGTGACAAAGAGACAACAAGTTAACAAAGACCACCTTTGCCTCATGCAGCAATTGGAAAACACCGATTAATTAGGTAATTGGCTTTTAATAGCTAATTACCTGTTTGTTGTTCATCTTCCTGCAATCTCAAATGAAAGCATTTAGATCTCGTCTATGGACTTGCTAACAGAAATCTCAGAGGGAACCATTACTGTTTATTGATCAGCAATTATGTTCAATAGACAAAATCTTGGGTTTTCAACAAGCATTTGTAAGTCAGAAACTCATCAACAAGCCATAGGGCAGTTATGCTGTTTGCAGAGTGACAGCTAGCAAACTGCAACAGCTGGAAAATACAGGGAGCTTTCATGAATCTGCATGAGGCCACGTCCAACCGGTAAATAACCATCCGGTAAAACAGACAGTAAACACACGCTCTTAAAAACCAATTTGACACCTCAAATGCACCCAGAGTAAAAGAAAACAATCTCTTGAGTCAATTAAGAGGGAAAAAAAAACACTGAATCTTTGAGGGAATGCTAAGGTGACATCTTGACCTGCACATCGCGGAAACACCTGTCCGAGAAGCAGCAACTGGCCCGTTTTTTATTTTATTTTTTTTTCTGTGCTTGGAGTAACATTTTCCTTGGCAGTGAATGAGACGAAGCAGCAGCGTGTGATTAATGCCGGTGTTTTCATCCAACGCTTTTACAGGAAGCTAATTAGCCGAGGTATGCGGTCGTGTGCCAAGCTAATGTGGGGGAACTGACATTCCTGTAGAGAGGCGGTGGCCCCAAAAAATCAGTTCAGTGTGTGTTGTTTAGATTAGAAGACTTGTCTTGGAAAGTCACAACACATTCATTGTCGAATGCATTGCCATTGGTAGCAAACGAGAGAAGTGGAAGGAAAATAATACAAGTTTTTTTTTTTTATTATTTGTTTTTCCTAATTAAATATCAAAGTGGTCCGTGAATGTGAAGTCAGTTCCTTTGGGTCAATACTTAAAAAAAAAAAAATCTACTTCTGTTGCGACAACCGACTCGCCCAGCTTCGAAGATTTTATTAAACAGACTTTGAATTGCTTTTAGCAGTCTTTCTACTGTAGCTCTGTGTGTGGCCTGTCCCACGGTAGAATAAGGGGATATCATCTGTAAAGTACAGACCATTGTAAGGGTCACAAACACTTCATGGTCCCAAGACTTTGCACAGTTTGGAGAAATGTCCTCATCACTGTTGACAGCTTGCACTACTTGTTGAGATTGCTGGTATGTTCAGTGGGAGGTCCGAAAGAGGAAGCTCACGGGGTTAATGTGTACAGTACGTTTAAAATTAGAAACCCACCCTTTGACTTCCAGCTGAGAGGTCACAAAAACAGAGCCCAGGCAGTCGGGGACCCACATGTAGCCGTGTTTTGGTAAAGACCACCTGACTTCCGTGCCGCTGTGTGTGGCAGTAAATCTGCCGCCGAGACGAGTTCCTCTTTGTTTGTTGAAAGAGCTATGGCCCCCAATTCTCATCAGTGTCTCTAGTCTAAACACTTTCCACGGCCGCTGTATAAATAGATAGTTTCCACTTTCTGTTTCTGTTTCTGAGATTCCAGCCACCCGTCGGCTCCGCTCGTTATATCTGCGCAGATGTTTCCCGACTTTTGGTCCGCAGCAACTTTCCACCTGCGAATTTCTTTTTACAGCCGGCCGAGAACGATTTGTCCAGAGGTAATGAAACTGATATCCCTCTCACTTCGCCATAACGAAATGATTAAAAAGAAAATTTAACCGAAAACAGAAATCCACCTTCAAACAAAAATCCCGCTGACATCAAAAATACATCATATCTCAGCCCATTACCGTAAGTAACACTAGACCCAGCCATTCTGTGCAGGCTATGCGTTAAAAAGATTAGGCCTGATGCGTGTTTCCAGGCTCCTCATTTTCCACCGCTCGGGGCTTTAAATAGGCACACTTTCCATCTTCACAGTTCATCTGCCCACCAACCCCATTGTTAAATCTCAATAGATCACCACAGGCTCCAAATCCATTATTAGTTTCCACTGCTTGTCTCTTCACGGATGAACCTCAGAAAGTTTCCATCGGCCTCCAACCCTTTCATCTGTCAAAAACTGGCGCATGCCCCCTTCATTGTTAAATGTCCACAGATCACCATCCAAAACATTTAAGACTTTTCCCCCCACAACTGTTTTTGCAGACCGGCTTCAAACTGTAAAAGAAAGCAACAGCTCACTTTCCCAGACTTTCTGTTTTTTTTGTTTTTTTCCACTCTGTTTTGCTTTGCTGATCAAACACAAATATTACAAATGACACTGGAATGTTATAAACTAAATCTACTGCCTTGGCAGATCGAATTCTGCATTCCTTTTAGTTTATGATTTTACAAGTGGAATGCTTAAAACATATAAGTAGGAAAAAAACACAAGAGCGTTCTCTGCTGTTTGCAGCCACGATGATTTCCAACCTAAAGAGTGGAAAAATAGTTCAAAGAGGGGAAAAATACGGAGGCAGGAAAATCATTTTGAGCTTTGGGTCTCATGTTCAGTTTGCACAGTGGTATATAGATGGGGTGTTTGAAGTTAAAGCCATGGAACATTCTTCAAATAGCTTGCCAGCAACCACTAATGGAATTCAGTTTAATTCAGCTGGATGTAGGCAACACAAGTGAAGTTTCAAATGTGGAGCCGCTTTGGGAAAACCCTACCAGGTTAGCATGTCGAAGCTATACCTCTGCATACACAGAATGCACCTTCATGTAATGTATATTTAGAGCGTTAGCACGGCTGAATCAGCAGAAACAGATTATTCCTTTCATGAAGGCTTTGTTGGTCTGAATTACCTTGAACCAGATGGGCCTGATAAATTCGAAACTGGGAGCATTAGATGTCATTAAATCTCTGAACCCTAACCTTGTTGCTCTAGTCTTGTCAAAAGAGAATGTGATGAAGATTAAACAGAAATGAGCAAATGTGAAGCACAAACGGAAAACATGTTTGCTTCGGTTTTTGTTTTCAGTCTCCTTTTCTTCCTGCGGAGCCGTGAAATCACGGGAAGGTATGAGTGTGCCTCCACTGACTGCGGGCAGTGTTTGGGAATCATGGAAACAGTGATGGGATGGCCCACAAGAGGCACAGAGGCTCGCTCTGTAACGTCACCATCAGGCTTTGACATCATGATCCACGGAGAGCTGTGCAATTTCCACTTTCTGACCCCCAAGGTGAGACTAAATGAGGAAGGTGTTGTTGTGAGACACAAAGTCGGTCTTCTTCTCCACAGAGCCTAAAGGTGGAAACCCCCCAGCTGTTTTGCTTTAGCTGGCTTGTGATGTCACGGGGTAACTATGAATGAGCGTAAATATCACACCATGCTATAACTGGCTGGTAGTAGCTTGTGTAAATCTGGACTAGGACAGGAGACAGGCCTGGGCCTGTAAATACCGTGTGTGAGTTGTGTGAGCTCAGATATGATGGAAACTAAAGGGTTAATTTCGAAACTTAATCAATTGTTTGTTTGTTTTTCTCTGTAACTGTGCATTATTGAAGATTATTAGCAGATTATATAGAAAAAATGAAAGCAGTAAAGCAGAATCCATATTAAACTGATTCCAGTACAGACTGATCAATTGTTAAGACAAATACGGATTAACCCAATCACATGAAAGCAACTGGTCTCACTTGTGGTGAGGATAACTCGCTGAAATTCAAGCCAAGCATCAGAATAGGAAAGAAAAGAGATTTATTACTAACTTAGTCAGAGGTAATAGTTCATACCAGTATGTTAGAAATTGCTGACCTTTAGGGATTTTCATCACAATCATTCCCCAGGTTTGAAAAGAGAAAGTGTAAGCAAATGTATTTTTGACAACAGAGGTTAGAAGATAATGGACAGACTTGTTAGAGGTAATATTAATAACTTAAACAGATCAGGTCTCAATCCTATCAGCAAAAAACCTCCCAAAAAACTGAAAATCGAGGCTATAAATTACACAAGCTGACCACAATTGGATAATAAGAAATAAAAAAATGTTGACTGGTCTGAAGGATCATAAATTCAGAGGGTAGGGCCAGAGTTTTTATTGACATGAAAGTATAACTCCATCCATATTTTACTGTACTCAGGTACAGCTGAAATCAGAAGTTTACATACACTGAATAAATTGACAGATTTGTTTCTCTCACTGTCTCAAGTTAAATCGGACCAATCTTCTCTTGTCTTAGGTTAGTTAGAACCACCAGAATTAGTGCCACAATAAAGAGAGAAAGAATATGTTAAAGATTTAGATTGTGAACGCCTCTTGTACACCTTTAATTGTAGAGTTTCAAGGTGATCGAGACAGACTTCATCCAGAGAGGATTTTTGTTTTGAGCACCTAACATCACTGAACCCGGTTTCATTGACTGGCATTAGCTAGACTATGAGTTGGTTTACCATGTATATCAAGATAAAAGTCTTTGCAAAATGTAAACCCTTCTAAGACATCCTGGTGCAAAACTTCACCCGGATGCCCATCTTTATTTGGCATATTTGAACTGCCTGCATCATCCAATGGTCTTCGGATGTTTCCATAGTTTACCATTTTTAGGATCAGCTTGGACACGAACTCTGAACTGGTGCTAATCTTCTGAGTTTTGATGTATCCACCTACAAGCGGTACCACATCCATGAAAGGAGACCAGAAGTGTGCCTGTAAAATCAACTCTGTTACTCCATTTGATTTGATATCGTAATCATTGCGATTTAGTGTTTTTTTTCACTTATGCAATATAATTTGTATCTCTCTGGCAGATAAAGTTCTTTGTTAATGGATTTGCGTTTGTACAATTCATATTATGTGTACCAGTCTACAGAGGTAGTCAAACCTAATAGCTACCAGATTCATGTGAGGTAAAATCACACTCACAGATAAATAACTGAAAATGAGACATTAAGTAATAACTTCACATTCAGTTTCAATTGTGTTGAATCTGAACAAGAGGAAAGATCAGACAGTTCACCTCCTTTTATAGAACCGATGCCAACAAGTACAAAGTAGAGCAGACTACCATTACAGCACCACCAGACATCCAGCTCTGATTTAAACCTGAAGCAACTCTCTTAGACAAATACATCCATCTATACTTAGCCTTGACATATCCGACTCTACCTCACACAGAGCTGTGTATTTCCTTTGGCCACCTCCACCATCCCATCCACATAATCAGATCTGGAAACTAGAGAGAACAAATACAGTCATTGGACTAATATCCACAGGAAAGTTTAAGTCCTGCAGGCAAAGCTCAAACATTCAATGTGCAAAAATAAAAAATCAAAATCATTCATGAAGTGTAACAAAAACTGAAGAATATAGATAAAAAACAGTGGTAACTGAGCAATTTTAGTCTTTTTGAACCCTCATTTTTAAGTAAACAAGCTGGAGGATGTTCCAATCCGATAGACAGATTCATCGTCAATCACACATATTCCACCTCATTCCCTGTCATAAAACAATGCTCTGGGTATTATTGGGAAATGTTTTCTGAATGAGTCATCTAAATATTTCTCATTAATTGGTGGAGAAAGGAAGGAAGTAGTTTAGGGTGAAGTTTTAGGGGCTGGGAAAGACAGACAACCAACTTCTTAAAGTAAGTTGGTGTGATCTGCTGGAAGTCGGTGGTAACTTTATGTGGTGATGGGACTCTAAAAAAAATCATCTACAAGCAGGAAATCAACTGGGGTTAAGTTGAAGTGATCAGTGGCAAAAACCGACTATATGGGTTTCAGAATTACTGGAAATGGAGCACAATAAAACTGTATTTATAATTATCTATCTCCATAGATTATGAAGTTTACCAAAGACAAACTTCTACCATGCAATCTGAGATGATTTGTAAAATGTTGGGTTTTGGTCTCCTTTGTATTAGTTGTTTATAGTCAATAGTATTTCTGTTTTATATATTGTCTAAATATAGAACTTTTTACTTGTGTATCTAACTGTGTATTGTTCTTCTTCGTTTGTTTTTAACTTATTTAACTGTACAGCAATTTGGTCCTGTGTCATGACAACACCGGAACAAAACAGAACAGAGAGCGCACAACGTTTCTCGCAAATTCATCTTAACCCCTCAAACCACCGCACAACCGCGCTCACATGTACTGCGAATGCCTGTTGAGGCATATTCTGTATACACCAGGGCGCCAATAGGAAGCACTTTGCTGCCATCTAATGGTCGGAGTTATATTCCATTTTGGGTAATTTAGCAAATTTGCACTGTGCTGATCTTAATTTATGTCTTCTACATGTATGTGCTTTAAATAGCATGAACTATGTATACCTTATTTAGAATCTGTTTGTCTACTACTAAAGTAATAGTTACTTTTAAGTCATTTTTAGGGGTTAAATTTAATCATACTTGTTTTTGTTTCAGAAATTATTATTTTTTTTCTTCTGTTGCTTTCTTTTTTTTCTGTTGCTTTGGCCAAAGATTGTATATAAATTTTTCTTGCGGCTCTTTTAGCATTGTCATTGTTGTTTGGTTTAAGCTGTTTTTGGAGAACAGGCTCAAGGTAGCACAAACACGCACACACACCCACACAAACAACAGAAAGTATGAAACAAAAGCGTTTCATTTTATCTTAAGAGGACATTTGTTTAAAAAAAACCTAGCGAAAGTGTCTTGCAGTGGAAGATAAATAGACGGCCTGACGGCAACAACTGTAAATTACTCAACATGTTAGATAACAGCGGCTGCTGTGTCTGGATGTTGTTTTGCAGTGTGGCAGGAGCACGTTCTTTCATCAAGCTGCTTCCGTTAGATATCAGTGCAGCTCCTGAAGCTGCGCTGACATACAACACCCACATTTTCTCTTGTCAGCTTTAGAGACACGCAGGAATCCCTCACACACACGCCACACTTTCACTCACAGCCGTGTTCAGGCAGTCCAGTAGAAGTTTCTACTGTACTGAGCCTGCACAGAAAGAGAACATATCCTTTTTAGGAAAAGCACAGGCCTCCTTATATGGGGATGCTTCCTGTCTAGTAACAACCCTGTCTGCTGGCTTGTTTCTTACATTCCTTTCCTTCAGCTCCTAGTTTCTCTGGGAGTTTTTCATTTCCGATTTGCTGGCTGGAGAAGGAGCAGAGCAGTGTTTCAGTCTAGCCTGGTGTGTGATCCCCCCTTTTTCTCTTGAAAAAAAAAAAGGTAAAGAAAATACACAAACCTCCGTCTAGCCTCTTTCCTGCAAACCTCTACTTTGGGTTTGATGTAGTAAAATAAGCCTGGCCCGAGATGGGGCACACCTGGCCGTTTCAAGTCCATCACAGACTAAACCTCATTAGGCAGGTGAGAACTCAAAAAGCATGTAGTCTTTGTTCCCATCATATCTGGCGTGCATGCACTTTTGCTGGAGTCGACTCATGATTTCTTATTACCTTTCAGCCTTACTCAGGGGTCAAATTCAAGATGTCCTGTTCAATGTGAGATAAGATCTCCAGCCACGAGTTAAAACAAAGCACCCTAGCAAAATGTTCCCCAATCAGAAAGTGAGAAAAGCATCTGGATGTTTGAAAGTATAAGCATTTCCTTTGGAAAGAACAGTTCAGACTGAAATTGTTAGTCTTTAGCATTTTACCTCGAAACAATAGGTTGAAAGTTTTCACTATGAACACCAGCTCAGCTTACCGTGACTGCATTCTTTGTTCATATTAGATGAAAAACAGGAAGCACGCCGTAATGATCCAATTTTGTTTTCAGAATCACAAACTGACAACTCAAATCGGTAGTAGATGACATTTACTTTCAGAGTCTCCTTTGCATATACTTTTCTGAAATCAAGTTGTGTACTTTAGAGTGGAAAAGCCGACAGTTAATCGAAGCAAAATCATTGCTTGTAATGGCTCAGTCAAAACCCAGAATGAAATCCTCATGAGAGGGAAGCTTTGTCAAAACTTTTAAAAACAACATTCAAAGATTCTCCTTGTGCAGGTGAACTGAAAATTAAGTTTCCAGATAAAAAGTTGGTATAAAAATCCCCTAACGTTGTTGTAGCAAAAGGTGGTTCTTAAAAATATTGACTCAGGTATTATGTCTACATAATTTAAAAACATTGCGTTGTAATTCATAATTTGAACTATGAATGTATTGCATGAGGGTCGCACTTAAATATATTGAGGATTTTCTCCTAACCCTAATCATTAAATGTTGGAATAGTAGAAATGCAGTTTAAAATCATAAAAAGTAACTCAGTGCCAGCAAGATGGTAATATTAAATACAGACATTGTACCAATATTAAATCAGCTACATTAATACATGCTATTAACTTTTTAATGGGACAGAAATTACCTTGTAAATTAGTAATAACAGTGTTTTAATCTTTGTCATATTGGAGGATTTCAACTGCAATGAATGTGTGTGCACTTGTCATGTGTTTGTACAATGACTTTGAGTCTCGGGTTGTATGTGAGATTTGTTGACACCTAATGGCAAACCTGCAGAATGCAGCAAACTAAATTTCACTTCGTCTTCCAGGTAAGCTGGAAAAACTGAAATGGGGGCATACACCCAGAAGTGATTCTATCACAACTTTTATGTAGATGTCTGCTTTATCAACTGTAACAAAACTACATTTGAGCAGGTCCCTGCTGGCCAAAAAAAATTATCTAGGTCAATAACTTCTACAAATAGCGTAAGAATTATTGCTTAAAAACATGGTGAAGAGATCATAACGTGCAAATAATAACCTTAGAGCACAGAAGTGTAGCAGTTTCCCAGACGTGACAGCATGAGAGCAGAAGACTAAGTTTCAAAACACCATTTTCCAGTCCTTTTTACTGGAACAAGCACCTTGACAGATAACCAGCTCAATTTAATGGCTCAAATGATTTCCTTTGTGTAACCGCTTGATGTTCATTTACTAAAGTACACGGTGTCTGTGCACCTTTGAAGTCAGGTTGGTGGAATGCTGTTGAGGTCTTAAAGTCTTAACCACCTGCTACACATCTAGCCGTTTAATTTATGATTTTATGCCTGCATTTTAGTGAGATTCCACCTGTTATTTTTTGCTCACCATTCCTCTTTCATGTAAACTTATCTGTGGCTTCACATTTGAACCCTGCCGTCTTTTCCTCTTTCTACTTGTCTTTTTATAAAATGTATTATTTATAGGAGCTGGCAGCCTGTTTGTGAAGTCAGTCTTCAGGAATTCCCAGTGTGGGGTCCCAAGCCTCTAAACCAGACTTATCCTTCCATCCCAGATGAAAGCTTCTCGAAGAGAGATGGTGTTGTTTGGCCCAAGCAGCAGAGCCTTGCCTTCAGACAGCAGGAATGTGGGATGTCTGGAGTGGGGGTCAGGAAGCGAGGAAAGAATGCCAAGTATGTCCATGTTTGTCCAGGGCTGGCTCTCCATTCAGCCCCCAATGACGTGCCGCGAGGGCCGGGGAGTATAAAGGGAGCCGGAGTGTGCAGTCAGAACTCAGATCAACTCCTCTACCGAAGCTGAACTCCAGCTTTCACCGAGAACAGAAACAAGGAAGAGTGTGACTGGAGCAGCGGCTTGACAAGAGATTAACTTCATTGGAAGAGGTTCACAGGCTCAGGCTCTGAGACTAAAGGAAAACTTTGTCCACGAAGGCTTTGGAAGAATCTGAATTTATAACTGAGAACTAGAAACGATGTCTGCTGGAATGAAGAAAACGATCCTGCTCCCTGTGCTGTGCATCATGTTCTCCTACATGGTAAGCTCAAACAATTAACCGATGCTATTATAACTTTCTAAACATGAATTTTAATCTCAAATATCACCATACATCATGAGTGTACTAGCTGCTTATCCCTGTCCAAGCGTAGCCATGTGCTCATGAGGTTTACCTGTGCGTGTGTCTTTGGTCCCAGGCTGCAGGTCAGGAGTGCAGCGGCCAGTGTTCCTGCCCCTCCACCCCGCCTCAGTGTCCCCTGGGAGTGAGTCTAGTGCTGGACGGCTGCGGCTGCTGCAGGGTGTGTGCCAAACAGATGGGCGAGCTCTGCACTGAGAAAGACGTCTGTGACCCCCACAAGGGTCTCTACTGTGACTTTGGAGCCCCCACCAACAGACGCATCGGAGTGTGCACAGGTGAGCCGATAGGTCCTTCTCGATTGTCTGTCACCTTAGACGTCCTGAAAACATGAACCTTAAACTGAACTCTGTCTCCGCAGCTCGGGAGGGAGCAACCTGCGTGTTTGGCGGTATGGTGTACAAAAACGGAGAGTCATTCCAGAGCAGCTGCAAGTACCAGTGTACCTGTCTGGACGGAGCTGTGGGCTGCGTCCCGCTTTGCTCCATGGACATCCGGCTGCCCAGCCCGGACTGCCCTATGCCAAAACGTGTCAAGGTGCCCGGGAAGTGCTGCGAGGAGTGGATATGTGAATCTCCCAAAAAGAACTCCTTCGCAGGCACTGCTTTGGCCGGTGAGTCAAGAGAAATGTCCTTTCTCAGTCTTCCCACGTCAATACGACATACTCAGAACTCTTGTCTAATCCAGGGTCTCTTTATGTGTTTACAGCATACAGAGAGGAGGAGACTTATGGTCCAGATCCTAATATGATGAGGGAGAACTGCCTGGTTCAGACTACTGAATGGAGTGCCTGCTCCAAGACCTGTGGCCTTGGGATATCTACCAGGGTCACCAATGACAACCACGAGTGCAGGCTTGAAAAGCAAACCCGGCTGTGCATGGTGAGACCATGCGAGTCCCAGCTGGAGCAGAGCATCAGGGTGAGTTCTTCTTCAGATATGGCTCTTGAAAAGCTTTTAAAAACAATGTCACAATGTTTTTACCAAAGAGTATCAGCTAAACCTTCATCCTCCACTTGCAGAAAGGGAAAAAGTGCATCCGCACTCCCCGGGTCTCCAAGCCCATGAAGTTTGAGATCTCAGGCTGCACCACCACCAAGTCCTACAGGCCAAAGTTCTGCGGCGTCTGCCTGGACGGCCGCTGCTGCACCCCCCACAGGACCACCACCCTGCCCATGGAGTTCAAGTGCCCCGATGGGCAGGTGATGAAGAAGCACATGATGTTCATCAAGTCCTGCGCCTGCCACTACAACTGCCCCGGGGAGAACGACATCTTCGAGGCCATGTATTACAAGAAGATGATCGGCGACATGGCGTGAGCTGCCGCCGAGGCACAGTCCAAGCCCATGACTTGAAAAGAAACAGAACTCCATCTCAATTTGCAGCTCAGTATATTTGCCTTTTGAACGTGTCATTTTTCCCATTGTAAAAGTAGTCCAGAGACTCTGAATGGCTGAAGCATGTCAGCCACATAGACTCAGACAGAGGGCTGCACCGCAGCTCTGAAAGATTTTATGCACTATAACTTTTTATTTTTTAAATGACAAACCTACTGTGTGGTTTCCGCCCATTCCACATTATTTTTCTTGTTACAAATCCATCCATTTTTCTTTATGCATATTTATAGCATATTTAAACGCAGACCTCCTCTCTAAACGAGGTGTCTAATTAGCCCCCCGCCCCCTCCTTGAGTCCAAAGACCAGACCTGTAAACTCTCAGCAGCTGTAGAGGGAGCATGCCGACCACAGCGAGCCAGTGTCCAAACAGGTCTGAATGTGTCCTTGTGCAAGTGTGTGTGAGTGCAGGACTGAATGTCGACCTTGTGTGTGTGCGCGTGGGGGTGTGTGTGTGTATGTGCCCTTAGAGAGTGGAGGAAAGGTCAGAGCCTTGGTCCAACATGTGGATGAGAAACCAACTGAGAAACAGCTGAGTTTATGGTTAGATAAGGAACGCAGTTGCATTGGCACTGAGAAAAGAACGTAAACAAAAAAAAATGTGTTGACTGTAACTAATTCAGGTCTATTTTTAGAAAAAAAAGAAGTAGAAGAGCTGACTGGAAGGATTGTATTTTCATTCCTTTTTTCATGTTGATATGTAATTTTTGTAAATATTTGTACAGTTTAATTTAATTTAAAGATCCCAATTTGTTCTGCGCTTTAAAAGTCTATCTATAGTATATGTTTATGTGGGGGGTTTTTTGTACTGTTTTTATTGAGAAGTGTGACAAAAATGTTGCATGTTTCACTGTGTAGCAGAAAATAAAATCTTATATTTTTATAAAAACCAAACTCAGTTTTTCTGTCCTCACAACCACTGACTTAGTTCAACTCTAAATATGAACAAAAAGCTGTTGGATCGTTTTTATTTTTCCACTGACCAGCAACCACTAACATAAATTATACCATTATTTTCATATTACGTCACATTAAACCAACAAACCTCAAGGTAGGTTTTTACAATCTAATGTGATTCACAAAAAAGTAGTTACAGATCAAAAATAGTAATAATAGTGAAAGGAAGAAAAAAGATACAGTGTGTGCAGATTTGTTTTGGTGTATTTGTGTAGTAGTGTTGCACAGAGACTGAATATTTTGTTCATTCAACTCTGCTAAACAACTCAAGCTCATGCAGCTTGACAATTTTCAAGAATTGACTGACTGAACCATTATAAGCCATGAGTATATGTCCACCTAAATCACTCTGCTGTAGCTCTGACTGTATGTTTAGTGTTGCTCTCTCCTGCTGGAAGCTGTACCTCTACTCTAGTGTCCAGGTTTTTGGCAACTTCTAACAGGTTTTAAACTTGGAGTGTACTGCTATTAGCTCCATCAATCTTCCCTTCAACAATTTCTCTTTCCCAGAAGCCCTTCAGCTTGATGCTGCCACCAGCTCGCCACAGGTATGGTGTAGTCATGGTGATCTACAGCGGTAGTTTTCTGCTAAAAGGTAGTTTCTGGTTTCACCTCTCTAGATCACCTTGCATATTTGCTGTTTTCCCCATGGCGTACTTTAAACAGGACTAACAAATCAGAGTTGTTGAACTTCTTAGGAGTCAACATGAGCTTTTCAGGCTCTCATTGCTCAGTCTGTCAGTTTAGTTTGATCATCTTGACTAAAATAACAATTATTTTACTACAAACTCAGGAGTGTTATGCTGTGGAAAAACATTACTTTATGGAGTAGTGTACGATGGCATGCCCTTGGGGGTGGGGGGAGATATAACACAATTCTGCAACTCAAAACAAAAATGCAAACAAAAAATTGCAACCTTGTGCATAAAAATTCACACAATCAGACACTATTTACCATCTACAATGAGCTGGAACATTGATTGAGAGCAAAAGCAAATAAACTATAGTCCCCTTTTTAAACTATCTCCCCTGTTAGCGCTCACTTCCAATAAAAAAGGAGGTATGATGTCGCCATCTTGTGTCTAAAACATCTCCTGCACTGACTCATGTTCCACGTCAAGTACAGAATAAACTGCTTGTTTTAGCTCCAGATTAGCTTCTCTGTGATGTAGAGACTGAAGGTTTACCTTGAAAAAATTCCCTGCAATGAAAGCTCAACAAATCCGAAAGGAGTCCAGGGTTTGATTTTGGTTTTGGGCAATGACCAGAGCTGCTCCAAGATCATCTAAGGCCTTAGGCAGAGACTGATTTGGGGGCCTAATTACACATAGGCCCCCAAATCACGACGGCACCACTGACACTATTATGTGAAATGATGTGTGCTAGATTGTTTGGTTATTGCTCATTTACCGCAAATAAGTTTATTTCAATCCGTACATCAACTTTTGATTTCTTAAATTGACTTGAGATAACATATCCTAAAAGGACAGAACATCATGTTTTGCTGTTTTGCTGTTTGCGTTTGGCACTCATCCCTCTAGGTGTGCAGCATTCCAACAAAGCAGATTCAGAAAGAAATTGATTTTTCTCACCAGTAAACAAAGTAAGTGGGTTGTGGTGTGTCTATAAAGATTTATGAAATTGTTAAGACGTTCTTCACATTTTGTCTCAAGGTTTCAAACGGACTAAACTCAGATTGAGTTTAGCAATCTTTTACAGGTACACCAAACCTCAGATGGCATCATGAAGAGGATGCTGTAAATAGCAGCATATTTCCAGCTTTAATTTTAAAATAACTAGTATAAAGTAGGATTTAGTAATAATGAAGAAAATACAATGCTGAGTTACTGTTTAGCAGAAAATCACCACCACTTTCTCAGTTATTTGCTTGCATAGATATACAGTTTGAATCTTCCTGCCTGACCTGGCTTTTAATGACTCACTGTGTCCATATTTTCTGCTGCCTGGTGAAAGAAAAATACAAACTTCATTTCTGAACCTGTTCTGAGCTGCTTCCACAGTTTCTATTTTGAGTCCCAAAAGGAGATAAACTTTTGCACTTCACTTTTTCTCCTGCCCACGTTGCAAAGTCTCATTCAAAAAAATGTCTCTAGATGTTTTTCCCATTAATCCTCGCGACAAATAAAGTCTGGATTTCGATGGCAAAACTAATGACTGAAATGTGTGTTGCGCCTGAATAGACTGTGTCCACGGCCAATGTGTCATCCTGATGAGTCATGCCGGCTTCAACGCCCACAAACAAGTGTAAACTTCAGCTACTCTCGAGAATGATGTGTTTTTGCAGCAAAAGACTAGTTTCACTCCTGCTGTAGCAGATTCCTCCACAAGTAAATATTTGCTTTGAGACAAAAACCTGCAAAAGTGGCAACCTCCACAGTTTAAGATGTGCATTAATCTTCTTCACATTCAGCAGTATCCTCAGTTATCACAGGAGGGTTGTTCACGCATATAGAAACTTTATCAAAAAAGAGGGCTCCAGAATCAGTTTGTTTATTTTCTTAGAGAAATTCAGTACAGTGTTAGAATACAACACAATTATTTTCCTGCTAAAAATCTAAACTTATTGCCTTGGCTTGATTGGGGTTAGTTGTTTCTGTCACATCTCTTTTTTTTTTTCCTTTCAAAGCAAATTACCATCCCAGAGAGAGATTTATATCCTTACACAAAGCTATAGTGTGCGATCTCAGCCTTATCCTACCCGGATTAGTCCCAACCTTTCGCATCAATCATTTGTAATCTGACAAGCAGACAAAATGCATGTTCAGAGTGAGCAGATGATTGCCATAAAACATAAACACATCTTGAGGAATTTGTCTTTGCAATGTGGGAATGCGTTTCAATGCAAATCTAGCTCCAATCTACTGTGTGCTACTTTATGTGAGAGAAACCATGTTACAAAAAAAAAGAAAAAAAAAACTAAAGAAGCAGAGCAGCATCCTGGAGGAAAAACAGGGAGTGATACTAAAACCTTGTCACGCATTTGCACAATCTATCTATGGAAACCAGGCATCTGGTGAAGCGCAGAAGGACGAGGAGGCAGACAGCGGTGTCGGATTTTGTGCCGCTCTCCCGTTCAGCCCCGCCGCAGCTCGTGGAGTTTCTGGGCCACGTTTTCGAGCTCCGACTCGATGGCTGCCAGACTCTCAATCTCAGGCTCCTGCAGGTATAATGAGGGAGGCAAGATAACACACTGAATGAAAGTGATGTAAGGTTTGTGCAACTGTGGCTAAAAGCACATGGCAGCTGTTTTTCTGAAGCCGTCACGTAACAAGCAGATCCTTTTGTAACTCTCACAAGTCAAGTTACATGAAAAAGTCCTACATTTTCTTTCCCTTTAACGTACATTTTGGCCTTGACTTTAAAACCATTCAGTGAGCAGGAGCCATTAAGTGACGCAACGGCTGAGCATCTAAAAATGTGCTCTCAGCTTTTTATATAATTACACCATTGTGCTTTGCAGAACACTTGCTTTGTTCAGTAAGATCCAAGATTCTTGAATCATGATTGGTTCTTTTTATGAATACATGAGTGGGTCGAAAAGCTGGCAGAAGAGCAAACTGCATGTTTTTATGTTTTCTTTATTCGGTTGATCTTTGGATAAATAAAGAGGGAATGTACTGAGATGGATCTGACTGAATCAGTTAGTGTGCAACTGGATCTGGATTGTACCTTTGCTGCAGAAATGACTTGAAATATAATGAGGGTCCAAACTAAAGGTAAGGGTAATTTTATTTATATAGTACATTTTCAGCAAAAAGGCAACACAAAGTGCTTTACAGGAATGAAAAGGAAATACAAACAAAATAACAAACCAAAGGAAAGAGCAAAAGAAGAAAAAGAGTCTAATGTTGAGCTAAAGTATGTAAACTTGGTGCTCCTGTTCAGGGTTGCTAAGTATCATGTGGTCTAATTCCATTCCAAAAGGGGGGGATAAGAAAATTTGTATTAAAGTTAAAACTTTTCGTAAAGGGTAAAGCCTACCTCTGGCCTCCTGGTGCCACTCCCTTCTTCCTCCATCACCTTCCTCTCCTCCGGCGATCTCCGCGCTATCATCTGCAGCTCCCTCTCCTCTGGAGTTCTTTCTGGATCTCTTTTCTTCTTCTGCTTCTCTTCCTCAGCTTCCTCCTTCGAATGGTGAGACACTTCCTGCCGGCTGCCCAACCGAGGCTCTTCCTCTCCTTCTGCTTTCTTCTTCTGCTGCCACTTCCGGGCCCTCTGGGTTAAGTGATTTAGGCTTTCCCTGCTCCCCCTTTTTACCGCTGTCTGCTCCGCCGTCTCTTCCTTGCCGTCGTGTTTTTGTGAGAAGGCCGCAGGCCTTTTGTCGCTTCTCTCCTCGGTTTCTGTCCCCTCCGTCTTTTGGTTTGGATCTTCTTTTTTATTAGACTGATCACCTAGAAATATGACACATCGAAATTAGGGGGCAGAAACGACGGGGAGGAGTCCACCCTGTCAGCAAGACTCCACTTTCTGTAATAAACTACTCCTTGCCAGCTGGCAGCATCGTCTCCAGAAGTGCGGTCTATGCTTTATGCCGATTAACAGTAAGTGAGCCAATAAGATATCTTCGTGATGGATTATTTTCTGCAATGTATTTCATAATTCTGGGAATGGAAGCTCAATTTCTGACAATTATCATGATCTCTAAGATTGATTTCCAGCCAGAATTACGGGCACTGGCCTCATTTGAATTTTAACACATGAACAAACTTAATCAATTCTGTTTGTGTGCTGTCAGCTTGGCAGCTATATTGGCTCCACTCCCTCTGCAGAAACAATAAAATTCATCATGTATATGGTAACACTTCCATCAATCCTCCAGCAGAGTGTGATGGCAGCTGCCGCCGTATGCGAGGCAGTTTATAACCTCCCTTTGCATATAAGATGGAGCTCTCCATCGTTAGTCATCGGTGTACTTTTTTATTTTGACAACATGTCCCGAGTGAAAATAAATCTGACAACCTGAACTATCTGGCCCTGATAATGAGAATGCATCTCGTCTGGGATCGCTCTGTGAAGAAGATCCATTAAAAAAAGTCAAAGACACAACAATCGGCTCGCCTCTCTCACCTTTCCCTTCTGAATTCTCCACCGAGCTCGTTCGGTCCTCATCGCGTTCAGCCTCGTCTTCGTCCCTTTTTACATCCTCTTCGGCTTCGTCATTCTCCTGTGACTCTTCCTCGGTCCCATCCTTCTGTTCTCCGCCGTCTCCTGACCTCTTCTTCTGGGACAGGATGGATCGCTCGCCGGGTCCTCCCAGAGCTTCCACCATGGATCGATCTAACAGCAGAGACTTTAATTCACTTAAAGGGATTGATTCTCCTGTCATGTTAAAAGCTTCTCCCTCCACTTCATCGCAGCATTATTTCCGCATGGTATCTGTTGAGCTCATATGTTCTGTTATCAGCACAACTATTTTTGTTATTTTTTTTGCAATAACTCCTGTTTGCCTCTTTGTGAATAACATGGAGTCTTGTGGTGCCTATAAAAAGCCAGGTGAAGTTCAGTGTGGGAACACATTATGCATGCCCTCATTCTGTCCACAGAAAACATCAGCAGACTTTAAAATTCACCTCAGCACATTTTCACTGCCTGACTGAATCAGTAAAGTAGTAAAGAATGAAACCAAAGGAAAAAAAACAATACCAAAACATAACTGGAATTTTTTTTGACATTTTCATTTAGCTTTTTTTATGCTTTACTTCTAAAAAATTTAAAAAGTGTGCCTTGCATTTGTATCCAGGTCTTTTACTCCGAAGTCCCTGAATAAAATTGTTTGCAACCAAGCGGCTTCAGATGAAGCAAAACCTTTTTTTGTGAGTTAAAATGGCCCAGTCAAAGTGCAGATCAACTGTAAATCAAGAGTTACAGGTTGATGTTCACAGATGCTCTCCATCCAATCTGACTGAATTTGACCTATTTTGCAAAGAGAAATCAGAAAAATACTCATTCTTTTGACGTGCAAAGCTTGTAGTTGTAAATGAAACTGAAAACGAATTCATTTTAATCCATTTCTAAATGAAAAATTTATATTTATCATATAGCACTGTAATCTTAAATGGTGTGTTTTCATTATTTGTGAGCAAACAATTATCACAATGAACAGAAATAAAGGTTTGCAAACCTTTATTTCCTTAGTTTTACTAAGAGAACTGATTAACTGAAATAAATGAATCTTTCAAAAAATTCTAATTTCTTGAGTTAAATCTGTAAAATGCAAATTCTGCTAATATAAAATATTAATAAAAAAAATACAGATGTCTGTGGTTGTACAAAAGTCTCAAGTGATCTGAATACTTTTGAGAAAAGCAGCTGGTTTGACAGATGACATATTTAAAGATATTGATTCAATATTTGCTATTTGCAGTTTCTCATGAGTCGCTGATCAGACTCACCTGCACCATCAGCTGTAGTTTGAAGGACTTGTGTGCCTGGAGTTGGTTTCTCCTTGTTCATCTGCAGCTGACGCCTCTCATGATCACCTAAAACAGTCGATCAATAAACAAATAATGTTAAGGTTGTTCTACTTCACCTGCATTCAGCACACAAACACTGACTGTGACTAATGAGTGACTCACCTTGAGCAGCGACCTCCTGCAGCTCCTTCAGAAAGTTATGGTGCCGGAGGATGGTGAGGAGCTTCTCATCTGCATGGACATGCAAACGAGCTTTTAGAGTTAGGTTTTTCATTTACAAAAATAAAAAATAAAATAAAATACATGAGACGTGAAAGCTGACGAAACTGGGAGAAAGGCAGCAAAATCTGTTAGTTCTGTTTTGACTTCTTTTTTTTTGTAGAAGACTCAGCGATTCGCTTTGGGGATTTCATCGAAATTAATTGCCAGTGAATTTACTGCTTTCAAAGCAGAAACACAATGAATCAATTGGCTCATAGAGACTCCCTCTGTGAGTTACAGCAGCAGCGAGAAGTGGACTTTCTGCTGACCCACAAACAGCACTGCACTCCGTAGGCAGCAGCAGCTCCTGCACCGTGCTGTGCACTCTCTTGTACGATCCTCTGATTTTTCTTTTCTTCCCTCCTCCTCCTCCTCTCTCTTTTCTTTTCATCCATCTGGTGGTGTACTGTTTCCCTCGCTCACTGAGCCCGCGCTGAGCGCTCAGAGTGCCGATTGATTTTTTTTTTTCTTTTTTAAACAGCAAGGACAGCGTGAAGGTAAAACAATGCCTATGTAACTGAATAGTCTTCAGCGAGTGGCCCTGATGTGTATACTGCTCTGCAGCGGGTCTTCATCCAGCCGTTACCGCACCAATCCATTAACCTTTCAGTGCGGCCGTTGTTCAGACTGATGCAACTGTAGGTTTTGAAGTCTGGCTTCTTTAGGAATGCTGTTCGGTCTGGTTTCTGTTTGAGCAGGACACCAAGCGGCGGCTCCTTGATTTTGCAACCAGAGAAAAATAAAGTCCAGATCTCACCACAAAGCAGATTTTGCTACCCACGTTTGAAAAGCTTTAGAAAACAAACTTGTGCCTTTTGAAAAAATAGAGGAAAAAGCTTTTTCAAATCTCCCAGTAGTTCAATGAAGATTCAGGTTAAGCCATTCTAGATGATTACAAAAAAAATAAAATAAAAATCACGTAGCAACTGCATTGCCATTGGCCAGCCAAAAATGTGCAGTCATGTTTTCTTACACTGATGCCTCCCCCTCACAGATGCTGCCCTGGGCAGTGAGCCATGTCCCTCATTTCGAACTCTGCCACTAATGAACCACAATGGTGACCACAAAAATGATCAAATAATTCATTTAGGTCAGTTTAAACGTCAACTGTGTCACACAGACACTAGAGCTACAAGACACTAGAATCTCATTAAAATTTAATGAAGTGCTTTGGGCAAAGTTACACTAACCAGATGAATGCAGTGTCAGTGTTTTCTTTTATTTGCTGGAGTTACAGGAATGCACTCTTAGATTTAATTAAAAAAAACAAAGTGAGTGTTTTAAAGAGCAAGAAAGCAAAAAGTGATTATTTTCTTAAAGATGCAGGTCTTGGAGCAACCAGGCATTGCAATATTTATAATATAGTCCTTCTGAAGATTTAAAACCTTCAAAAGAAGGCTGCGAGCAAAACTCACTGATTTATGGGAATAATCTCTCCAAAATAAGCTAATAATCATTAATTTGGATGTTCTCTTAACATTTATCTATAAAAACAAGAAATGCTAACTTGACTGGAGGACATACAGAGGGTACTATAAGACTAATTAGCAATAAAAAGTAAAACTATTATTGTTTTTTTTTTATTGTCTGTGATAATTCAGGGTTTTCCAGATATAATTTAGCATTTTGTCAATAAAATTCAGCTTTGATTAAAAAAATAGTGATTACAACACAATCTGTTTCCAGGGAGATAGAAAAAATTTAAAGATGCAATAACCTTGCAAACGTGTGCACTTCCTTAAATTAGCACTTTTTTTAAGCATTTTACGATTCCTTTTAAGCATTCTTTATTTCACATCCATAATTTCCTTCAAATCTGCTCTGCTTTGACATCTGTTTGTCCAAGCTGGATTTTCCCAACTTTTCCTCGTTTCCATTCTTTAGCTCCAGTCATAGTTTGCGGAAATGCTACAAAGGATCAGAAGGACATTATTCTAAAGGTATGTAAATTGCATGTACGATTCCACATCATTGTTCAGTTACCACGACTTAATAACTGCAAGCAATAGTTGGAGAAAACATTAGAGAAATTCTCCATAAGTATTGAAAATATACGACCGAACATGCTCAGGGGAGCAACCAGCAGGCTAAAAATATAAAACATACAGGAATCTATAGTGAGTCCAAAATCTCAGGATGACTAGAAGAGAAGAAAGTCACAGACTTGGACTGGTCCAGTCAGACAAAAGATGTCCTCAGAGTCTGATAGATTTAGAAAAAAAAGGCACAGTGAGCAAATATTGCCATGTGAAGATATGGGAGGCTGATAGAGCAATAAAGGTTGATTCTGGATCAAAATGTGCTGCAACAAGACAACATTATAGCAAACTGTAACCTGTGAGGATTTGATAGATGTAATTTACTTTGGAAGCCAGTTGCAGCTTTAAGACCTCCATAAATGGAAATAATCATGCAGACTTTGGTAAATGCTTTAATCAAACGGTAGGAACTAATATTTATTTCCTTGCACATCCCAGAAAATCTAACAGCAGTCTTGCTTCTCTACTGACTTACCGGTCTTCAGAGTGTTTAGACATTCCTGACTGACAGGAACTTGCTTCGGTCTTGACAGAACATCAGCCAGCGCCTCGACGATACATTTCATCACCTGCGCACAAGGAGAAACAAAGCCCAAAAATGTTTCTTGCCTTTGGTTCAGATTTTTTATTCTGCGGAAAACTTTGCAGTCAGTATCTCACCTTGCTGCAGCAGACAACTTGGACTGCTGTGCCCCTAGTGGTGATTAAGTATATAGCAGCAGAGTTTTCACATTTAAAAAAATGAAGCTGCAGCATAAACTGTACTTTTTGTATGCTGACAAATATTAGTTGCCAACATAAATGCTGTTAGCTGCTTCACTGCAAAAAAAAAAACAAACACCAAAAATAAAATAATCAACTGAAACAAGATCTTGAATGTTTTTCTTATTTAGGTAAAACTTATTACTTTAGCCAGAGCAAAATATTGTGAAAAGACAACATTGCCTTGTGTCCAAACAAAGTTAAAATATGGCTGAAATGTCAAAAGGGGAAAAAGACTTTTACATAAAGACATCCACTGATGCCCAAATATGGTTGAAAAGTGTTTCAAGTTGACCAAATAGACTGTAACCAAATCTGTGCTTCAACATTTTCACTTGAATGACTTTGAGTTTGACATTTGGGGTAAAAAAAAAAATTTAAAAAATAAAAAAGCAAATTTTCTAGTCTAAGTGAAAGCTAGATATCCGTGGACACCACGCAGTTATGAGAGATGACGCTGTTAAATTTGAGATAAATGAAGGTGTACTAAGAATATTCAAACATTTAATTATTTAGTTGATGTGGACACAGTTTATTGAATTTACTCAACAATTTGAAGATCTGTTTGGCTTTTGTTTCATCAAGGTCAACAGAGAAAGTTATTAATACGTTTGTCTTTATTTGTCAAAATGACTTTCTAAAGGCCTGGCCAATTCCGATTTGATAGAAACCGCCATGCAAAATATCGCATTTTGAAATGTTTGTTTTATTTTTATTTATTTATTTGTGCACCTAGCAATCAGAATGCCTTTGATCCTTCTTATAGCCACTTTCTCTTTTCACATGGGAGCCTTTTTTCCCCCCCTTTTGTTTAACTGATGCACATCCTGATGCATGACCTAGAGGGACCAGTATACCTAAATCATTCTGAGGCTATATCAATAAAAACTCTACATTCCTTGTGCTCAAGTGTCTTCTCAAATATATTTTTTTGCTGACCGTGTAATTTTTCATTTAACATTTTTTTCCACATCTTTTCGTTCCATTCTTGGATCCCTATTTTACAAAAAGAAGAAAGAAAAAAATACCATTTGCCCTGGTAATTGGATTCCTGCCATCTTAGCTCCTGGAGGTCAAGACTCTCTGCGGGCTTCCAATTAGTATGTATTGATTTCACAAACCGAGCAAGTCCCCAAGCGGAGAAAGTGCTTTGAGTTAAATTGCAAGGATTAAGTATATCTAATCACTGCACAAACGCAGAAACATTGTGATTTTACACGGTCATTCAAATTAAAATAGTCAGCTGTAAGTTGTTTTTTTTAAAAAGGGTGATACAATAGAAGTTGGGCGTGTTATGTAAAGCCTTACTATCACAGGTACAATCAGAGCATCTCACCTCCACGTCCTCATTCTCCAGCTGACTTGAAGTCACTGGCAATGACAGAACTGCAAGAGAAGTAAGAACAGGCTCGTGTTTAAACCCCCTTTTCGTCTCAGCTGTTTCGTCACAGCAGCTGCCATTAAAAAACAAACGATAGTAACAGGACTAAATGTGCCAAAGGTGCCGCTGGATTCACTTCGTCGCTGCTCAGAGTCGCTGTCCTCGGTGCTGAAACCTCTGCGTCGTTTGGATTCGTCGTCAGAACCGCTTCACTTTCCGCAAGGTTACTTATGTGTTTCTTACCGCAGTTGGACAAAACGGCGAGAAGAAGCAGTCCGCTCCCGATCATGTTGGAAACGAGGTGAATTAAGCTCTCCAGGAATAAAGCAAAACAGCGAAGCTTTTTTCTTCTTCTTTTTTTTTTTTTTAAATCAGAACCTCGGCGATAAAACGGCAAATTACATTCTGAACAAAAAAAACTTAGTCGTCTTTCGGTATTTCTGGAGAGCTAATATAAATATTTATTTTCTCTCTCTCTCTCCTCCAGCGACCTGGCAGCCTCCCGTCCTCCTCCGGTGTCTGCTGACACTTCCCCGCAACAGCAGCGCTTTTGTACGGTGAGGTGGAGGGAGGAAGTGACATCATCCTGGGACAAGAGGACAGCGTCGCTCCTCTTGAGCTCACCTCGGTGGGTTTCGGGGCGTGAACAGGTAAGGGTGATATAACCGGCTGCCGTTCAGCATTTTTTGTTTGATTTTCCAAAGTCTTGTTTTGTAAAAGGTCTGGAATGAGGAGGTGCATTATAATTTGCAAACACATAAACAGTGGTAAATTATGGCGAAAAGTAGAATAATAAAATAGAACATAACTGTGAAAATTAAATTTTAAAAATGTTACAAAATCCGAAACGTATGCTTGTTTCAGTTTCGTGCTTCTTTTTTTTTTTTTTTTTTTTTCACTAATGGTCACTGATATCTGTGACTGGTACCACTGAAGCTCAATTTAATAGTTTAAGCTGAATTTTATTTAGGGTTATTAGAGAGAAATGGCTAAAATTACTTCTTGTGTCTCCACTTTTAATCACACCATCTTTAATATAACCAGCAGTGGCCGGAGAAATTAGGAATGATCCCTTCTGCAATCAAATCCTGTTGGTGATATTTGTCCTGTGAAGCTTTTTAAAATCGCATGTTGCCTTTTATTGTAATCATCTTTGTCATTCGACTTCTTGCGTAATTTGAAAGGACATTGCGTGACAATGACAAGCGTCATTTTCAGAGAACCATCATTCAGAACCTGTTCAGGTTGAGATATGTGCAAACAGAGCATAAGCATAATATCTTGGCCATTATCACGGTAATAATCTGCAGGCTGCCTCACAGTCTGAATTCCCATCTTTTACAGCCATTTGCAGAATGTCAATGTTATGAAATGTTCAGTTTGCATGGATAAACATAAATCGCGCACATAAAGTGCTTCTTAAAAAATTTTCTTATCTTTCTTATCTTTTTCTTATCTTTTTTAAAGTGTATTTTTATAGTGATTTTATGTGAAAGGGAAACCCAAAGCAGCTGTGAAGGAAACAGTTTTCCAGCTGAGTTATAACTATTATCATTACATATGTGCCCCTTGTGTTCCCAAGGAACAAACACATAAATCGTGGAAACAGTTTGCTTGTGAGCTATTGTTGTTTTTGGTGAGCGGGAGATTCATCAGAACTAAATGACAAACAGAGGCTTCCAGGAGTGGATATTTTCCCCACAGCACCAACCACAGAGATCCCAAAGTTCCCATTGTGCCTGCAGCGCGGCAATAAAGACCCGCCTGCGTCAGAGACGGGTCCATATTGTCCCGCATAAACCGGCGGTGGGCCTGTTCAAACAGGAAGAGGCTTTTTACAAAATAACCTCATAATTGTTTTTTTGTTTTTTTTGTCCTTTAAAATAAAGGAAAAATAAACAAGAACTCATTAAAAGGCTGCATATCCACTTAGTCACAGTACAATGTGTCAGACTTGTGTACATTTCAGCAAGTTTCTATAAACCTCATTATCTGCTGTGCTGTCCAGTTCATCCACTCTGTTGTGCATTTATTCATTCAAGAGGTAAACGTACTAATTCTGAGAATCCACAATAGCCTTCATCTGTGTTTGTGGTCATAATAAATATGCTAATTCAATACATTCTGTTAACTTTCTGTCTAACCAGACATCAACGCAGTCTGGATCATCCTGTGAAACCACAGTTTACAAATGACAACGACTCAAAAGGTTTTATCTTGTTTTTGAGATTTGCATGCTTTTTACGGTGGCTTGCTTTGTGTTGTAGGAGTTCTCATTGCATGGCATTTTCTGGAAACGTGCACAGGATGGTTTACATCAAAGAATCCGTTTTCAGAATCATCCAGTCAGATCAAGATCCATTTAAGCCAGATTGTGAAATGACTCCCCCATCCAGTCAGCTTGAGCTTAGGCAAACAAATCTGTTCCCAAATTACGAAAGCTGGTGAAGAGATACCAAATAAAACCTACAGATATGGTAGCTTGATAAAGTACTTCTGCAGAAGGGAATAATACAAATGCCTGTTTCAGATTTGTATTTGTAAAAATGATTGCAAGCCATGTGTAATGTCTTTTCACTTCTACAAATATGCACCTCTTTGATTCTTATATGGCATAAAATCCTAATAAAAGCTGACATTGGTAGATGTAACGTGTCAAAATGTGAAAAGTTTCAAGGGTATGAATACTTTTGCGCAGTAAGAAGGCAATGTAAATGTAACAGACAATGTTGTTGTGATATTCCAAAAATATGTCTGGTTGGGTTTCCATGCATGAGTGTTAAAAATGCATCAACAATTTAAAGGTTTTATCCTTTTTTTTTAATGAACATTTGTGTGAAATAAATGAACATTTTTTCCTAAAAATAAATACAGAAATACCAGAGGTCATTGTTAGGAAACAGAAAATATTGCTCATGTTGTGTTTGTAGGCTCGGGTAAAGCTCTCAACAACTCCATCTCTATCTGCTACAGATTGGATAATTCTGTTGTAAAAATATTTACATCCTTTTAGCGTTAAAACTGCTCATTTTCCTCAGTGATACATTTAAAGTCACATTCTGGCTCAGTCTTGGCCGGTCAATGACTACATCAATGTAGAGATCGTGAATTAGAACAAGACAGCAACAGTTTGATACAGTTTTGGTCAGAAAAAACCCTCAATAACCCTCAATGTTTAAAAAAACAGTTCAAATGACTCACTAAAAACCCTGAATAATTTTAACCTCTATTCTCGTAGTAGCTATTCATAAAATTCTGACCAGAACTGGAAATCTGAGATGAGTTTAAGCCACAAATAGCAGGAGGAGCAGGATGACGGCTGCCGGTGATGTGGACTTGGAGTGAACAAGAGACGGACTCGACTTGGCTGCGACCGGGCGGGTGAAGATGTACGGGTGTTCCTGCAGACACACGAATAATAAAAAGCACATATAATTAGGTATAATTACAATTAAAATTAAAAAAAAGCACAGTTTTGCTGTTTTTGCACTAATTTGCAAATAATTTCCTGATTCGGTACCAGTAGCTGCTCAGAGAGACTGTTAAAAATATCCTACAATCATTTCTGTTTCCTGTGTTCCAAACTGAAAGCATTGCATCTCCTTTAAACAATAAATAAAATCATAATCATGGAGCCCGGCTCAGCAAAACAAAACATGTATGACAATAACATATGTGCATGCAAATTTATTATGGACAATTTGTTTGTTTTTTTATTACTCAGTGATCATGTGGTGAAATGTTTACTGGTGCAGGGTTTCCAACTGAGCTAGTCCAGTTCAGTACCGCACTGGGACTCACCTCTGGTGGACAGATGAGATTTAGGGGTTCAGAAAAACTGCTCACAATCATTTTCCCCCCCTCAGGCTGAAACTGTGTGCAGGATACAGAAATATATGGTAACATGTTGCAGCTCGGTGTTTACTTTTTCAATTAAAGAAAGATATTTTTATAAACTATGAACAGCAGTTTGGAGTTTGAAATGACATATCTCTGCAGAAGATGTGCAATTTTTCCCCAGAGGGCGTAGATGTTAAACATAGCGCAATACAAATAATCAAGAAAGAGGCCTTAAATAATCAACATTTTAAAGCAACGGCCTAACGGCTACTCTTCTAACTTCCCGGAGCAGCTAGCTGTACTTCAGTGCCAGTGGTAGAACAAATATTCATCTCCAAACATATCTGTTACTATGGCATTTCTATCTGCTGAAGATGTATCTAAATGTTTGGTTCAAACAAGCAAACATTCAGTCAGGGTACGTATTAGTTCACCATGTTGTTCCACAGTCCTTTAGCCAGCTCCTCATGTCCCTTTATGGTGATGTGGAAGCAGTCGTGAGTGAAGAAAGTCATATCAATCTTCCCGTTCTGCTCAGAGGGATAAAACATCTACTCTTTAGATTCAGTGACAAACTCTCTGACTAATCAGAATCACAAGCTTCAATTAGCAAAAGCTCCAGCTGTCTGAACAGGCATCCTGATGATTCAATCCCGTCGGTGCAAGGTTTTGTGTTAATTCACCTTCTGAAAGCAGATGCTCACATCACAACAATATGACTGTTTTTTTTTTTTTTTGGTGTTGTTGTTCGTTTTCACTTTTGCTGTGTGAAGTAGATTACCGGGAAGCGTGGGGGGTCAGCGTGTTTGAGGAAGGGCTGCAGGACAACAGCGAAATCCTTCCTGAAGAAGCGATCGCTGTGCAGCAGCTTCTCGAGTCTCCTCTGCAAGGGAAAAAAAACAAAAAAAAACGCAAAATTTCAATCATTCAAAAAGGTAATTCTTCTGATTTCAAAAACAAGCATCCACCCATGGTTCTAAGAAAGATCTGTGACTGCATAATCCTTTTTGTAAAAGCACAAAAGCACCCACTAGCTTTCATGCTTTTACTTACAAAAGATAAACGCAGGACTCATGAATACTTACTCCATTTGTCATTTGTTTCTAATGCTGATCTAAAATCTGTGTTTCTAATTCAGGGCTAACAAAATTGTAATAAATATCAATGCAAAACAAAAGCACTGTTTGGCACAGTGAGAGTAATAAATGGCACCTGAAACTCCAGATTGACCTCAATCACCTCCTCAAGTTCAGGAGAGTTGGACACTGGCTCGATCAGGCACGGGCAGAAGGACCTGAAACAGATAAAAACTGGGCTAATAAATCAAAACAACACCATAAACATCTACTCAGTAAAAAAAAAAAACTAAATGTGTAGAACACCTCAAAACCTAAGTCTTTAGATTTAATAGACACAAAAAGAGCAAGGCTTTGCATAGCCTGGGTCCAAAGATCATTTAAAAAACTTGTGCATCAACTAAAACGCTCAACTCAATGAAACATGCTGTTATTTACTGGTGAGAATCAAATACATTTTGATCAGAAAAGGAACTTACATCAGACATAAAGTACCCAGCAGGAGTTTAAGCTCATCATGGACATTTACAAGCTTAAATATAGTTGTGTAAAGTCTCAGAAAGTTTTATTAAATCCTGTTATAACAAGGAGAGCTTTGTCCCACAACCAATGTTCCCCAGAGCGCTGGCTGCTTCACAGGCAACCCCACTCATGGATTTATAGCTCTGCATGGAAACTACACGCCGTCTTCTCACTCCCACTCCTGAAGAAGATCTTCACATTCCAGCAGGTGGACCAGTTGCACTGCTTTGTTGATGTCTAACAGACACTCTCTGCTCTATTTCACCTTGTAATTAACTATGACGTGCATATAAAAAGAAAACAAAATCTAAAGTAAAAAATTTCCCATTACAATTTATACGTAAACCCCACGCTTGCTTTGGCAAGTTGTAGAGAAACCGTGTAGTTTTTCAGTCACAATCCTGAATGAATTTTTCACCAGTCTTTATATAATAAGATGTAAAGTTCATTTTGAAGTCGTTTGTTTGCTAACACAGGGCAAGATTTCAGGCTCAAATCATACATTTTTAAAAGTTGAGGTCTAGACCATTCCAGAAGCTTAATGGAAGACAAATTTATCCTTTCAAGCAACATTTTATGTGTGTTTGGAATCATTGTCCTATTATGTCACAAACTATGTGATTGCTTCAACAATCAGACCAAAGCTCAGATCAATAACATTTGGTTAGGTCATTTAAGAACAGCCCAGAAACCACTAAGACTCAAGCTACCAGTTTCTCCAACATCACTGCCTTCAAATAAACGACTGAAATGGGCGGCAACCTGCTTACGGTTCAGATGAGGCAAAGACTGAGCTGTTTGGCCTCAGCAACATGATGAATGGTAGGAGTCCAGCTGAGCCTTCCAAAACGAAGTGTTGCTTACAATCAAATCACTTGAGCTGCGTCACCTATTATCAGTCCACTCTTGACAAAATAAGGATTTAAATAAATTATAAAAAGCCCAGAATTGTTACTGCAGGAATTATTGAAGGCTCACCGCTGTAGACGACACCCTGGTGTAGGCCTCTGTACCTCCCTCAGAAAATGCATTCGCAGAATCTGCACCACGTTGACGATCATACGGGGAACCTGAAACACATCATGGAGACTCACTAGACCCTCACTCCGAAGAAATGGTCGGCAAATTCAAAATGCATCACGTCCCTCTTTTCGTTTTGGCTTCACCTCACTCATAAGCATTTCTAAAGAGAGGGTCATGTAGTGAATGAAGTTATCCACCGAATACAGAGCCTAGGCAGAAAAAGGTGCAATAATTCAGCAAAAATGCTTTTACTTTAAACTAAATTCAGCAAACAAACGAATAAAAAAAAATACACTCACCTTATCTTTACAGTAATCGCAAATGTCATTCATGCCTATGAGAATGGTCAGAAGCTTCCAGTCTTCGTCAAAGTTAAGAGCCTAAAGTGGAGCAAAGCACAGTCTAAAACATAAAAGGCCTTAATAAAGCTTTCTCTTTTTTTTTGTATTTTGTACCTACACTACCTCATGTCGTCTCAGAGTGTCAATTAATTCTCTTGTCTGATCTGGGAGGTTGCTAGGAAAAAAAAAAATCAGATTTCAATACAGTTACAGATCTCAGTTCTTTTAAATCACAGAAACTGATGCCTTCCCTGAGGCAGATCAGCATCTGCTAGAGTGACAAGGTCTTACAAGGTGTTATGTCCGGTCACGGCCAGATTAAAGCCGGTTTCATTAATATGAGCCTCCATCCCATGGATAGTCTTTCCAGGAGAAGCGCCAAGCAGATTGGGGTTGAATAATTTGACGATGTCTAAAATGCAAAGTTACTAATAAGTTAAGAAAAGCCATGATATCAAACTGATCTGAGAAGAGATAATGATAAGAAACAGCATCTTACTCGCCAGAGTTATGACGTCTTGAAAAGTACCGTAGCCTCCAATACTTCAGAGGGTGCATGTATGTTATTAGTACAACAGAAATATGAGGAGTTGATATGCAGGACCACTAAAGCAAACATATTCTGATTGTGAGGGGTAAATCTCACCTCCACGACACATGGCGAAACTCTACTGGGATTCCCAGCACAGTGGTGGCATTGGCACCTACGGCTGTCTGAAAATCAAAATGGTTGGTTGTCCCAGTTACTTTTATGGATTAATTCATATCTTGATGTTTAGCAAATGTTTCAGGCAGGTTTATTTTTTTCAGATTTTAGATATACGCTTGTTAGGCGTCAAAACAAAAGTACCTACAGTCACGGAGTCTCCCAAGGCGGCGATGACTTTTATATCCGCTGCCTTCACAAATTCAACTGCAGCGAACGTTAAAAGACAGACACAGAAAAAGGGTGTCAGTTGAACTGAGGAATGAAAGAGGGGTCACGTGGGACGTGGAGATACCTGAAGAGGGGACAGCAGGAGACGGGGTCATGTCAGGACATTGGAACGCAGGATGCTTGAAGCGAATGGGTCGAGTTTTCTCTGGAAACGTCTGTAAAAGTTAAATATCTTAAATATGTTCTCTACTGTATATTTACTCATTCCCTGCCTGGAGAACATTTTACATTAATTACTGCATTCAAAGTGTCATGAAATAAAGTTGATCAGTCTGAGGTGCTGCTGAGGTGTTTTGATTTTACATTAAGCAGCAAAATAACTTTTTGTTATATTTCGCCTTTAACACAGAAAATCACAATATGCTTCAGAAAGCACAAGACATGTTAAAAAATGATTGGTCTGGTGACTCATGTAATGCTGGCCCAGGGCGGTTCCAATAAAGAACAGGAACACCGTGGTGATAAACCCAGGGCATCTACCTTTGGCAGTGTGAGCAGGTGTCAAGTCCTGCTAGGAAGTCAAATCAACTTCTCCAAAAAAAGCTTTTCAGCAAAGAAAGCATGGAATGTTCTAAAATTTCCTGCATGTGTTCCCACTAAAACCTGAAAAATGCAGCATGTCACCCCAGTTTTCACCCCGCAGCTCAGAGAACAGACTTTAAAATACTGCTGGTTTATAAATTATTGGTTTAGAACAACCTGGAATGATTTATAGATAAAAACCAGGTGACAAAACCTTTGATTTCTAATCAGCAGTTATGTTTTTGTTCCCAACAGCCTTTTGCTGGCCGGTTTTAAAACAAGCGGTAAACAGTACCTTATTGAGGTCCTCGTCACTGTAGTGTCGTATCCCCTCCTGAAACTCCCCCCACCAGTCGTTACCTTTGAAACAAATTTCAATCCTTCGTCTCTAAAATGATTTAAAACATTTCTAAACATTCCTAAAGGTATCAGTCATGAAATCCTTGGCCTGTTTCATACATGTAACTCATCTTAAAAAGTTTGCTACAATAACAAAACATTGTAACAAGCACAGCCCTGCTTGTTCTAGCACTTACCTTTGACAGAGCAGGACAGGAGCGCACATGCCACAGCGATCAAAAGCACCTCCATAGCAGTGCATATGTACCAGACAATAGGTCACCCCTACACACAGCACAATGTGATGCTCTGTTTTTACAGCTCCGTCACTTTGTGTCAAAGCCACCAATACAAGCTGAGGGACCAATGACAAAGTCTGGACCAGAATAATGTATTTATTGACGGTCTGTAGTTTTTTTATTATTATTATTGAGAGGGTAAGCTTTCAAATGGTGACATAAACCAATCTAGGCCGAGATAAAGGCCTTATGAAAAATTCACATTTAAAAACAACCAAAGAGCTTAAAAAACCCCACCCAACTGTTTTCTGGCAATAAGTTCATGTTTTTTTGGTATCTGGAAAAAGAGCCGTTTCAAAAAGCTCTCAGACACCGTACAGTTACCTAGCAACTCACCTAGCAACCCTACCTATATTTGTTCAAGGAAGCATAATAGTTTACCTTTAAGAAGACTTTTCTTATACGTTAATGTTCATATCCAATTCTTAATTTGTCCCTTTTCTAATTGCTTAGTAGAAATTTGAGACAAAAACCCAGCAGAGATTATGTCAATAACAAAAAGTTAAATATCCACAATCCTTTATTAATTTATTATGTCTAAACCTGTTCTTGGAAAAAGACATTTTTTCCTCCCCAAACACGACTTGCCCTGCTGGTGAATTCTGTAAACCTTCCTGTCCTAAAACTTGTCATGGAGTCGCACAGCAGCTTTGTTTCTTAAGAGCATAACATGGGTACAGAAAGTTAGAGGAATATGTTAAAATCTTGTTTGCATGTATAATCAAATTTTTGGTTCATGCTCGACAGAGAGCTGATTTGAAGTGTGGGCTTAAAACACTTTTAAAGAAAAACAAAAATACAGGAAATGAAAAAAAAAAAAAAAAGAATAGATAGTTGTAGGTTTTCAATTATTACTGACCGAGTAGACATGCATGATATCAAAAAACCCACAATAAATAACAAAAAGACACTAAACTGTAGTTTGGCATGTTTTCGACTTGCCATTTAATATGAATTTAAAAACCTATTATTGCATCATTTTTTAAAGAACAAATATTCTCCCACAAAATGTTTCCAATAGGATCTTATTTTGATGTAAGGTTTATTTACTTATTTTGTTGTTGTTGTTGACCAAATTCAAATGCTCCTCATTGTTGAAAGCCAAAGAGTCACTCTAGTACTTCAGCTTTTAAAGAAAATTGTCCAACATCCTTCTTGTTTCTCTAAAAAGTAATAATAATAAAAAAGCAGATGGATTTTGTATATTATAGCATAGAAATTAAAACTTTTTGGATTCCGGCAAAAATACTGAAGGAAATTTAGCAAGAATGAACTTAAAACTGTTTAAAAAAATTGCCTCAACCAAAAAATGAAGCAGAATCCTGTCTTTAGCAACTAAAACATTAAATAAGCTTAATTCACATTACCCTACCCTTTGAATTTTCTAGATCTGCTTTTATTTAGGATTGAAGCGGATCGACTCCTGGCGAAAAAAACATTTGACAAAATGGGGACGTGTGAGAAGAAACTAAAGCAGAAATTAGAATCCTTCTAATCAGCTGACTTTAAAATGTTTTTAATCAGGAAACTGCAACATAGCTCCATGGTGAGGCCATGGTTGCTTCTGGCAGAATCCTGAGTCACAGGAAGAGAAAAAAAAAAAAAAGCAAAAAAGTCCTAGGTCCTGTGTTTGTTTCACTTCTCGAATGGAGAACTGAACAGTTTCAGCAGCCAATGAGAGTTTTCTAATAACGTGGAAGAGAGCAGGCAGTGGGAGACATGCTCTAAACAGCAGGTTTTTAATCAGTTCTGCTCTCTTGTCTTTCCCCGGCCTCTCCTCTCCTCACTGCTGCTGCTGCTCCTCCTCCTCATGAGCCTCGCCTGGGGCGGGCGTCTCCTCCTGATCCTGAGGCTCTGCCTGAGCTTGAGGCTCCTCCTCATCCTCCTCCTCCTCCTGAGCAGGTCTGGGAGGGGGCGCTGGAGTGGGAGCCGGGGGGCGGGGCGCCACGATGATTTGATGCTGCCGCTGTCTGTAGGCGATGACCGTGCCCAACAGCAAGGCGATGACCGTCATGAGGTAGAGGTCCCACTCCGGGCCCAGAAGCTGGTCCAGGTCCACCTGAGCAATCAACTCCTTCAGCTTCCAGAGGTCAAACCAAAACGGGAGCGGCGGGAGAGAGCGGGACAGACATTATTAAAATCATTTATCTCACAGATTAAGACGTATATTAAAAATAAAAATAAAAAAAGGCTGAAGATTCAATGGAGTTAATGTTTCAGGGCTGAAGCACTTACATTAAGGTCCTGCAGGTACTGCAGAGTGTAAATCAGGCCCAGCTTGCACAGGGCCAGGAAAACTGGGACCTGGGCATCAGGACTGGTTTCTGCTGCCATGTCGTAGAAGCGCTTTGCTAAATGGATATCCTGCAGAAAACAAACAAACAAACAAAAAAAAAAACATTAAACATCCAGATTTCTAGTTTAGAAATTATTCATTTGGTACCACTGATTTATGAATCTGTAAATATGGATATAAGTAAGTTGCTATTATAAGTTCATATGTAGCGCAGATTCACCTGTTTGATACCCAGACCTTTCTCATGCATGTAACCCAGGTTGAACATGGCCTGGGCGCCGTTCTGCTGCTCTGACGCAAGCCTGTAGTGAATGACCGCCGTCTCATAATCCACATCTGTTCCGTAGCCATAGAAGTGATAGTCGCCCAGTTTAATCCGAGCCACAGTGTAACCTTGAAAGGAAATGTACATGAGGTTTTTTTTCCCTTGAGTCGAGAGGAAAACTTCTCATAATATCTGACATTCGTTCTGATTAACACGACAGAAAATCTGACAGCAACAGCAACTGTTTTATGTCACAGTCGTGTAGCAATTATAAAACGTTTGTTCAGACTGGTACACGATGGTATCTTCACAGCGCAAAACCTAAATAAAAATATTTTTTGGGGGAAAATTGAGTATTTCATTTCTTAAACATTGTGAATTCAAGCAGATGTTTTAAAGAAAGGAGATGATTAATTACTCTTAAACCTCAGTTTCTACCAGCACGTAATGTAGAATTGCTTGTGTCACAGCACGAGAGTTAAAATAATTAAAAAATCCAAAATCTAAAAAAACAAACAAAAAAAAAAAAAACTTAAATCATGAATTTATAATGCATGAATGAATAAGAGCCTACCTTGTGCAGCAGCTCTTGTCCAGTGGAGTAAAGCACGAGGATAGGTCTCATTATCGCTGAAGATTTTTGCTCCTTCTGTTTGGTAAAAATCCACGCGGCAACAAAACATCAACTTTGACTCACCATCATCAGTTCAAAGGAATAGTCAGTTTATACACAAATGCATCTTGGATTTCTTACTCTGGTCCAGAATGAAGGCTACGTTGCTCTGAGCCACTTCATATCCCTGCTCTGCCAGCAGCAGATACTGAACCAGCGCGGCGTCCGTCTCTCCCTCTTTGAAGCTGCCGTGGGCCGTCATCAGACGCTCCGACCAGCGGCCGCGTTCACACACATTCTTAAAAAGCTGACAGCAGGAAGCACACACCACGTTACAATAGGAACATTTTCATTTCTGCATAAGCATTTCGAATCCATCGGAAGACATTACATGTTTTAATACGTGTAGTTAAGACCAGCTGCTTACCTCCACTGCAGTGTGGCAGGAGCGCATCACGCCGGTACCGGTAGCGTGCATCTGGGCCAGGTTGTAGAAAGCCAGGATGTGGCCGGCCTGCGAGGCCAGGTTGAAGAATTTCAGTGCTTGTTTGTAATCCCGCTTCACACCGATCCCATCTGCAATGAAGACAGACGGACTTACATTATTAAAAGGAGACAAAATAAATACAGAAAAACCAGTGAAATTAAATAATTGCCATCTTACTGTAATACATGGTTCCCAGCTGGAGTTGTCCGTCCACCCAACCCTGCTCTGCTGCTTTCTGGAAGTATTTTAGAGCCAACTCGTAGTTCTGAGGATCAAAAGAAGAAATAATTAAAGTAGCTGCTGAAAATGTTAGTTAGTTCTAAAAGCTTAATTAAAAAAAAAAAAAACACATCAAAAGTCAAAAAGAAATCATTTCAGAAATGTAGTAAAATGCGTCTCTTACCACAGGGACTCCCCTTCCATATAAATAAGCCATCCCCAGTCCGCTCTGGCCCACTGGATTACCCTGAACAATAAAGACATTGTCTCAGAACAAATATTTAGAACTCTGTCCCCATCAGATGTAGCCACTCAAAGCAAGTCAGTTAAATATATATGCACTTAAAAATGTGAGGGGTTTTTACATTACCATATCAGAGGCCTTTTTGAAGTACTGCAGAGCTGTCTCATTGTCCTGAGGGAGAAACTCGCTGCCTTCTGAATACATCTGAGGGGGAAAGATTCAAACAAATAAAATAATAATAATAATTTTAAAAAAAATTTAAAAAGTGATTTATGCATAAATGCCTGTGTCAAAACAATGGCACACAACTACTGGCTAACACAGCTCTAGAGTTATTGTCAATCTGCACAACAATTTGTGAGTGTTCAAGACATTGAAATTAAAAACAGTATAGAGATAGAGAGGAGATAAACCATCAGTAAGTAATTTGACAGAATCTTTCCAACCTTTCCAAGGAAAGCCATAGCATGTGTGTTCCCAGCATTCGCAGCCTGTGTGAAGTAGTCATACGCCCTCTGTTGGTGAGGACAGAGGGCAAAGACATGCTAAACAGAGAAAAACAGCTGCAGTACAGAATCAGATGCGGTCCTGGTGGTTTAATGTTACCTGGTGATTCTGCTCCACTCCACGTCCACCATGTAGATGAAGCTGACCCAAACCAACCTGAAAATGTACATCAATTAATTGCATTTCAAATAACTAAGCACTGAAGTAACACTAAGATCTACTTTCTGACCAATACCGACTCCATGTTGGATCCAGAGGTTTAGATTTTTTTTTTTTTCAATGCATTGCGAAGGTATGCAAACCCCTGGATCTTTTCGCATATTTGCTCGTCAAAACCACAAACTTCAATGCAATCAATTGTATATTAAGCTTATACAAGGTAGCGGCTAATTATAAAGTGAAAGGAAAAGAACACCTGGCTTTAATTTGTGCAAATAAAAACCTAAACAAAAAAGCATTCTATACATTTGTGTAGAGAAACACAATGCACCTCATCCCACTTTGTGTGGATTTTATTGTGTGTTTTTGAGCTACTCCAGAGTATGCTCTACTTTCTATTGATATATCACATAAATCCCCCACTGACGTTTGCAGTTTTAACATAAAAAAACATTAAAAAGTTCAAGCGGTATGAAATGCCTTATTTGCGCCAACACTAATGCTAATGGTTGTGGCTGAAAAGAGCCTCAAACTAAAGCAAAACACACCTGAGCTTGAACGTCTCCTTTCTCTGCCAAAAACTGGTAATACTGGATGAGGTCTTCCTCCAGCATCCCACTGGTGGAGCCTGGGTTCTCCACCTCATCCAGCAGCCTGATCCTCTGCACTGCCGAGCCTCCCGTCAGTGACACGTCACTCGCCACTAGGGGAGCACAAGGCCAGAATACGGACGAAGCAGATTTAAAAGACGTTACCCTCAGAAGTGAAATAAAAGCGCAAGTAGATCAAACCAAAAAAAATGCTTACCGTGATTTGCCACCACTCTGTAATGCGTTAGCGCTGACTCACAGCTCTGGGAAACACCCACACCGGCCCAGTATCTGTAACCCTAATCACAATGTAGGAAGATATTTAATCTATTATGAATATACAAATAACATGTCCATTAGTGCAGCAACTGAATGAGCAAGTCAACTCACCATAATCATATGCGCTATTAGGTTTCCACCCAATGCACCAAAGGTGTAATAAACTAAAGCCTGAAAGACAAAACATCAGCATGAAGCAATGTAATTAACATGCAATGACCGGATTTACTGTAAGACAGAATTGTAGTGTAGAAAAGACACCTTGGCTTGACTTGAGTTAACTCCGAGTCCTGCTGCATACAGAAAGCCAAGAGCCTGAGGAGAAATGACAGAAAGAAAGTTTACACAAATGCTTGAAGATGGCAGCTCAAAACGCCTCCAAACTTTAGGCGGTATTTGAACTTTGCGAGACGTTTTACCATCTGAGCTTTAGGTGAGCCCTCCACAGCCAGCTTCTCAAACATCTCTCTGGCTTTGGTGATATTTTGGCTCATGTAGTCTCCAAACAGCATGGCGTATGCAACCTTCTCCGAGGCCTTCTGATGGCCTTTCTCCGCTACTTTCAGCAGCTTCTCGTACAACCTGAGAGAGGGAGAGATCAGAGAAGCAGAGGTGATGCAAGTGAAGCGGAACAAAAACGGCTCATAAAATGTGCGTGACCAGCAGTGTTATGGCACCCAAAGCAAATAAGGATGTGCAACGTCACATGATCAGTGCCTGGTAGTAAAAGAGAAACAGAAAGAGGCTTTCAAACCAAAGCCAAACTTTCAAATGATGACAGTCGAGAAGATTCAAAAATATAAACAACAGTTTCTATAAAGGCCGCTACATTATAAAAAATTATGGTTTAAGTTTGTTGAAATGGTTCTTTTTTCATTATGGAAAGATCATACATTTGAATCAGTTTTATATAT